>QEWY01001492.1:115306-146899 GCA_006503575.1 Baylisascaris schroederi
GGAGGAAAAAAAACCGGAAGAAAGTCGCTGTTCAGTCATATATGTGATGTTCAACTTGCAAGTCCAAGGCCGCTGTAGATGGTCGTTTTCTCGAAATGAGCGCAAATCTGAATGAATCATTTGAAAAAAAAAGAGTGAATAGGTTTCGCTGTGATTTCGTTCTGTTTATTTGTCATTTCGGCAACGTTTACTTTCACATTCACTTTTTGTTGGCATTTTCTTCGCTCAAAAGTGACGTCATCGGTTTGCCCTTCAACATGTCACCTTTTCGTGTGATTCAATAAACTTTTGCTTGATTCACTTCTCACAGCTAGTTATTTTTTTATTTCCGGTATCTGCCGGACTGATATGCCATCTACAACTATTTTTATCATCTCTGATTTTCTATTTCATCACGACATACGAGGCTACTCTTTTATTTTTGGGAATTCCTATCTTTATTTCACTTAGGCTTCGCTATACATTATATTACCTCTTCCACGAGGCACAAAAACGTGCAAACGAATGTTTTCGCGCACGCATCTTATAATGTGTTTATTTCGTATGGATGATTCGTTGTAGTTGGATTTAATTTCGACTAATGCCGTTTGAGGATTCAACGCTTTCACATTGTGTGATAGGTATATTTTTTGAATACAGTAGAACTTGATTTAAATAATTTGCATATTTCAAACAATATTCATCATGCTCAATTCATACTCCTTTGCAGAAAAATTCAGTTCAATGAGCGCAGAAAAAAAAAAGCTGCAATTTTTGCAGTGACAGTAAAGAGATTGGATCAAAAAATTCGTCGAAAAGAATTTTTAAAGCCTTATCTATTGCTTTCAAATCGAAATCGATTAGTGAATAATCGAATATCATAGATTAGCAAGGATTCATTGAAGTGCTCACAAATTTTGCACCGTTCAAAATAACAGGATCAAAAAAAAAAACAAAATTGCAAGTGTATAGATCGAAATGCTATATTTGCCGTTGCAGCATAACGCTCCGCTCTAATCAACTTTGATAGAGTAATATTTATTAATGAATTAAATAGTGAATTACTTGCAATAAAAATTAGTGCGATGCTGAATCAGTCAGCACATACTGTGCAATATGTGTGTGGTACAGCCTAACACTAAACAACGATGTGTGGCAGTGTTGAGTTGGGCCGTGTGGTATGGGACATCATGCCTCGCTGCATCATCGATTGCTGCACTCATCAGCGCTCCTTTCGTCTTTTTTTTTGTTGTTATGTTGCTATTGCGATTTGCGCTTTCTATTCCCTGTTTTCGTTCTGTTATACTGTTGAAGAGCTCAATGGAAATTTTATTCGTCGTTTTTGATGGATATCCTTTTAATCCAAACTATTAGAACGCTGCAAAATTTAACATCAACTAAGTAGTAGCTAATAGAGGATCTTTGCAAATTATTGGTGAATTCTTACCGGAAAATTATTGTTGATGGAAGAATTATTTACGGCATGACTGCTATGCTTAACTAATGAGAAGCACTAGGGACTAGCAGGTATTATTTAATAAAGACCCAGCTGAAAGCCTTCTGACATTCACCGATTGAGCATGAAACAAAGTGACTGGACATTCAAAAGCGTGATTTGCAATTACGTGCGCAAGCAGTATGCCTGCCCGCTGACCTGCTTCCAAAAACACCTGCAATGCAATTTTATGATACTAGGTCACAAGATAAATAAAGATGGTCCGTAGGTGACATGATGATTAAGGCATCGACTTCCGTGTGTAGTCGGAAATCCGCTTGTAGTTTTAACAAATAGACTGGACGCATTAAAAATAAATAACCAATCGATGAGCGCTTATTCCAAATCTTACATATTATTATTTGTTGTGTTCTTGCAGTAATTTAATGCAGGGGAAAGCAAGCGTTACTGACGAAATCGTAAAAAACGGGAAAATGCATTTGCGTTACTGCACCTATGAATTCAAGGATTTTCTAATTTACAGTATTCTCAGGCTGCATTAATTAATGTTGGAATAACGAGCAACCCAAGCTTTCGATCTCATTTAACTACAAATCGAGTAATTCAAATTCTTCTTTTAATGCAGTCGTTTTTCTCCGCTTCACGAGAAAACTTTCAGTATTTTTAATGGCAGTTCATATGGGTCTGATAGTTTTGCTTATAGGTTTACTGTATTGCACTAAATACGATCAAAAATATATGAGAGAGGCGAAAGATCATTTTTATGCAATACGTAATTTAGTGGAAAGACGAACTACTCATTAGTGCTAGTAAACTATCGAGATTTTTCTCGAGATTCTGGTGATCCAACCGGCACTGGATGACAGCCGAAAATTCACTTTTTGTTGGCATTTTCTTCGCTCAAAAGTGACGTCATCGGTTTGCCCTTCAACATGTCACCTTTTCGTGTGATTCAATAAACTTTTGCTTGATTCACTTCTCACAGCTAGTTATTTTTTTATTTCCGGTATCTGCCGGACTGATATGCCATCTACAACTATTTTTATCATCTCTGATTTTCTATTTCATCACGACATACGAGGCTACTCTTTTATTTTTGGGAATTCCTATCTTTATTTCACTTAGGCTTCGCTATACATTATATTACCTCTTCCACGAGGCACAAAAACGTGCAAACGAATGTTTTCGCGCACGCATCTTATAATGTGTTTATTTCGTATGGATGATTCGTTGTAGTTGGATTTAATTTCGACTAATGCCGTTTGAGGATTCAACGCTTTCACATTGTGTGATAGGTATATTTTTTGAATACAGTAGAACTTGATTTAAATAATTTGCATATTTCAAACAATATTCATCATGCTCAATTCATACTCCTTTGCAGAAAAATTCAGTTCAATGAGCGCAGAAAAAAAAAAGCTGCAATTTTTGCAGTGACAGTAAAGAGATTGGATCAAAAAATTCGTCGAAAAGAATTTTTAAAGCCTTATCTATTGCTTTCAAATCGAAATCGATTAGTGAATAATCGAATATCATAGATTAGCAAGGATTCATTGAAGTGCTCACAAATTTTGCACCGTTCAAAATAACAGGATCAAAAAAAAAAACAAAATTGCAAGTGTATAGATCGAAATGCTATATTTGCCGTTGCAGCATAACGCTCCGCTCTAATCAACTTTGATAGAGTAATATTTATTAATGAATTAAATAGTGAATTACTTGCAATAAAAATTAGTGCGATGCTGAATCAGTCAGCACATACTGTGCAATATGTGTGTGGTACAGCCTAACACTAAACAACGATGTGTGGCAGTGTTGAGTTGGGCCGTGTGGTATGGGACATCATGCCTCGCTGCATCATCGATTGCTGCACTCATCAGCGCTCCTTTCGTCTTTTTTTTTGTTGTTATGTTGCTATTGCGATTTGCGCTTTCTATTCCCTGTTTTCGTTCTGTTATACTGTTGAAGAGCTCAATGGAAATTTTATTCGTCGTTTTTGATGGATATCCTTTTAATCCAAACTATTAGAACGCTGCAAAATTTAACATCAACTAAGTAGTAGCTAATAGAGGATCTTTGCAAATTATTGGTGAATTCTTACCGGAAAATTATTGTTGATGGAAGAATTATTTACGGCATGACTGCTATGCTTAACTAATGAGAAGCACTAGGGACTAGCAGGTATTATTTAATAAAGACCCAGCTGAAAGCCTTCTGACATTCACCGATTGAGCATGAAACAAAGTGACTGGACATTCAAAAGCGTGATTTGCAATTACGTGCGCAAGCAGTATGCCTGCCCGCTGACCTGCTTCCAAAAACACCTGCAATGCAATTTTATGATACTTGGTCACAAGATGAATAGAGGTGGTCCGTAGGTGACATGATGATTAAGGCATCGACTTCCGTGTGTAGTCGGAAATCCGCTTGTAGTTTTAACAAATAGACTGGACGCATTAAAAATAAATAACCAATCGATGAGCGCTTATTCCAAATCTTACATATTATTATTTGTTGTGTTCTTGCAGTAATTTAATGCAGGGGAAAGCAAGCGTTACTGACGAAATCGTAAAAAACGGGAAAATGCATTTGCGTTACTGCACCTATGAATTCAAGGATTTTCTAATTTACAGTATTCTCAGGCTGCATTAATTAATGTTGGAATAACGAGCAACCCAAGCTTTCGATCTCATTTAACTACAAATCGAGTAATTCAAATTCTTCTTTTAATGCAGTCGTTTTTCTCCGCTTCACGAGAAAACTTTCAGTATTTTTAATGGCAGTTCATATGGGTCTGATAGTTTTGCTTATAGGTTTACTGTATTGCACTAAATACGATCAAAAATATATGAGAGAGGCGAAAGATCATTTTTATGCAATACGTAATTTAGTGGAAAGACGAACTACTCATTAGTGCTAGTAAACTATCGAGATTTTTCTCGAGATTCTGGTGATCCAACCGGCACTGGATGACAGCCGAAAGCGTCGATACCAAACGCGTTTCAGATATGGGGGTCAGTTACTGCCCCGAAAGCGCAGGTAGAGAACAAATTTCAGTTGTAGCCGATGAAAACGGCCGACCGATGTTTTTTGGCTGGTTGAAACAAACGGAAATATTTCGATTTGTGATCGAAATCGGGTTCGCCAGTGTCATCACTATTCCACAAAACAATCTGAATGCCTGATATACACTTAAAGGCTAAGCTAGGTTATCACAAATCCATGAACACTTGCACACGCGAATGCTTGCAAATCGTGCATGATGTTATTTACAATCAGGAGGAAGTAAGCAGAAAACATAAGGGTGCAGCATTTGGTTATACCAGCATTAAATCAATTGTTGTACGTACTATATCACTATAATCATTTCATGTTCACTGTCTGTTACTGTTGTGATGAGCTAAAGTATTGCGAGTAATCGTTTAAAATGCCATGTGACGTTAATTAGCTTCCTCTGAACAATATTGATGGTAATCGAGCAATCGAATTTCGGTAAGAAGCCGAAATTTCTGTCGCCTTCTACCGATCAGAATTCAAACTTAACTTTTCTTTCTGATTTTTCTGTTAAAACGACCTGAAAATAATAGCTACAGGGGCAGAAATTGAATATGTTGGAGTGCACAAGAATGTGGAGTAGAGGAAGAATAAGGTAGAAGTGGGTGCCCACTGGATAGGNTGAGTTTAAAAACGAAATAGAGATGTAAAAGCAGCATAGAATATTTAAAGTTGGGAAGTAACTTATGCTACTATTTGAGAGAAAATGAACAAAACTACTTGTGGTAGCTAGTGTAGTATTCAATTAAAATTAAGTGGAAATTAAAACTAAACTGGACTTTGATTGAAAAAAATATCAAATGAAAATGTAGTGGCTAGACGAAATTATAAGTAGAATATGAGAATGATGAACCCTAAATAAACCTGATTTAGCCTAAATTAAACGAAGAATAAAGTAGAATAAAAGAAGGAAACAAGGATGATGAAGGTAAATGCAGCCAGCTGTCGTTGATAGTGATGAAAGAGGTTGATGTCGACCAATGCGACTGTGATATAACCGGCGATGGATAACGTCTGTATGCCTACAGGATACGTTGTATATGCAAATGGCAATTTTTTAACGTATGTATTTGCATGCGCAATTAGGTTTAGAATGGAATTATCCTAAATTATTTAAAACTGAAAAGTTTAGCAAAAGTTCGCATCGGGTTGTGAGTCGTTGGTTGCTTTATGTTGCCTTTGTTGTATTAACTAGTAATGATTCAGGTGATGGTACACGACCGGTTCCAAGTTAATGTGAGATCACTAACTTATAAGGTAATTCTGCTAAAGTTATATAAGTTCATATAGGTTTATATCGTTGATTGTAACATTGATTGTAAAAACTGCAGATCTTGCAAAATTTCACTGAACAATTTCCTAATACTTCCTTTATTAGAATACACGTATTCATAAATTTTTTTCAACTTTTTTGTAGTGAAGCTCGGTGTCTATTAGAATAGAGTTTAAGCCTTCTTATCTATAGTTTCTCAAGGGTTCAATAAATTTTTTTTAAAAACTGACGTTTTGTGAACATGATTTCATAAAGCTGTTTATTTGCGAATTATAACGTTCTTATATGTAGAAGAGGGGATATTATTATCTGGTTGTATTTTTATTTACCTTGAAATTGAATTGATCCATTCTGTTATATCCACCAGTTTCAATGCCTCTATCGATAGTATATAAGCGCATACCTATAAAATCGGCCGAGATTCATCTTGATCGTTAATGTCGATTTGCGACGTATTCCCGCAGATTAGGCTTATAGCATTATGGAAATAATATCAGTTAAATATTTCATATACTGTTTATGGGATATTTATTGGACCACTATCGTCCATGTACCTACAGCATATTGTGTTAGGATGAGATGTCATATGGTGACTATATTCTATTACTGATGTGAGGTCAGCTGTAACCAATTTGGCATACCCTCCCCCCCNTATATATATATCACATCATTAAAGCAGTTGTTTTCCACTATGAGCAATTTTATTTTACAACAGATTCCGCAACGATGTTGCATTACGCAGGTCACCACCACCAAAGTCATTGTACTACAACAAGAATTGAATAATGTCTTCTTCATTAACGAACGCGCAAGCGTCAAAATACCGGATTCCATCAGCGACACCAAATTCGACATTGAAACTGACTGATTCGCTAATATCTGTTTTCTAAGAACATACCGAACTATCAAAAAAAGCGAACGAAACCATATTGGACAATGAGCTTTGCATGTCCTACAGAAAGCCATCTTATTTTGTAGCAAGATTAAGTTATGAGTTGTGCTTGAATGATGATATTCCGATTTGCATTGAACTAAACCAAATTTGCAGTTAACAAAGACATTTTCAGTTCAATTTTGCAAGGATAGAAAGAACACAGCCTGCGAAAGAGTTAACGCACAGCTTAGTGGATCAAATTTCGATTTTGAAGTTCTGCAAAACAATGTAAACGAAGCGAACACCATATTCCATTAAGGAAGCTTGCCTCGTTATCTTCGGAAAGCAAAAGCGCAACAATCAAGTGCCTTTGGAAGCAATGAATGATTGGAAAAAGGAGCTATATTTTGAAAAATGTCATCAGTATCCCCAGATCAGGGTCCTTAAAGGAGGTCTCAAATCTCATACGTGCATACGATCTCAGCAGACGCTGATCCTCCTCTCCGTGATGTTTGAGGATTCCAAAAGTACAACAGATGGACGAATTGGCAGGAGCAATGGTGACCTCAATAAAGAGAGGGCTTGCAGGGCGATGAGGTAGACCACGACACATGTCAAAAGTGAAAAAAAGCGAAACAAAAATATACGACTGTCTTATCCCGATTAAAGGAGGCGGGTGAAGAAGAAGCGAAATAAGGGATTATTTCCGAGCTTTCCGAGGCATATAGATGCTCCGCCGTAGCAATGGGGGAATAGAAGGTGATGAGTTGCATCATAATAAGATGCGAAAAAAAGTTGGACTTCGCGAGCTCATGCAAGGCATCAACCAGCGGTATGATGAACAGCTCTTGCATGAGACATAATATGCAGCAAATGAAGCGGTAGGAATGGGCACTGAAGCGTTCATTGTGAGGTTGGCGTTCTTGGTGGCACTCTGCTTGTTGCCTGCTCATTGCAGTCAAAGCGAAGGAAAACTTGTGCCCTCGTTTGTTATGCAAATAAGGGTGATCGCCGATTTCCCCAACGTTGTCACACGACTTTCAGATGTTCTCTGCCCTGTTCGTTTTGTGCAGCCACGCTGCGTGCAACTGTTTTCTTGTTTTGTTATGTTGGGATAACACTGACAACCCACAGAGGAATTGCAACTATTTAACTGACGTTATGGGTTCTGCAAATTTTACTAGCAGGACTGATATACGCTTGCTGAGTTTATCTCACCTGAGCTATTCAATTTACCAGCTGGACGGTTAGTTCTTCCCCGATTGTAGATAACTTTGAAGAGACGGTCGATAGATTTTAGAAGAATCTTAGGATTCGTTTTTCTAGCAGTCATTTTAACGGAGAGAAAAGTTCTCATTTTCGAATTGACGGTGCTGTCACTAAGCATTTCTGCTTTCTCATTTCTGATGAGGTGTATAATTGCTCGGATATGGTAGAGAGTGATGGAGATTGATCTTAAGAGAGTGCGAAAATATGCTTTAACGTAAAATGCTCGTCCATTCCGACACCAAGATTTTTCTTCTAATTCTTACACTATTTTAACGGTGGATCTTAAATTGCCTTCAGAGATGATGTTCTCTCAGTTGCATGCTTGTTCCACACTTATTTAACATTATTTTAGAGCTGAAAAGTTGCATTTGCGATTCTTTGAGGTGCTATATTGTTTTACCTTCCTGATCTATTTCTTCATCCTTCAGAACCCATGTGGTACTTTTTGTCTCAGACACATTACTGACTAAATTTTACTCTCTTTAATTTCCGACGCTTCCCTCTTGGGCTACCTTTCCAACGAGGTTTCTATCTTCTGTTTAATTGTAGCTGTGCGAATGCCGCGATAATTCTTCTAAATTGATTACCCATTTTTTATTGTTAAGGTAATAAATCTCCATGAAATGTGACTGCATAGATCAAACAACGTTCAATACTGTCCTAACGCAAATGTCTTTTAATGGATTTTCATTAGGAAGCAGATATTTCGCTCGACTTTTGTCGGCCGAAGAATGTGGATCGGTAACGGAAGGTTCGGCTGCAACCGAAATCTGGTCCTAACCGAATACTTTCGTCTGGTAACCAGCCTGCAATTTTAAAATATACGCGGTTTCAATTGACTATCAGTTGCAGGTCAGGCTTTTGATTGGTTGTCGAATGAAAGAAATCCCAATCGGTTATCACTGCTACTGTGAAGATCAAGAGTTGTCTCATCTGTTCGGTTGTCTGTTGTGGTCGATGTTCTGTTAAGGCCATTGTGGACGTTTTTACCGCAAATCTTCAAACTGTCAAAAAATAGAAGTTATGCACAGATGACTTGAACTAAAGTTTTGCATGATAAAAGCAGGTCTGCAGGGAATTGTGTAATGATTGTATTACCTATTATTTATAAAAAGTTATTGTTTTCATTCGCCATCATCTAATTAATACAAAAGTAACTATACGGACTTTCGTTAGCAGTCGAGAGATGTCTATTTGAAACGTTGTTTAGCCGAATTTGCTTTAAAATCAGCCATCTGTTGGATACGTCATAATTTTCTGCACCAAATGCATCGAATTCATCAGTCTGCTTTTCCTGCAGATATGTTTTAAGTTTATAGCAGTGACCCCAAATGATTGTTTTGGGGGAAATGCTTTATAATTTTGTACTTTTCTCACTTTAGGATGTTGAAATAAATAAATAAACATTCATTTAGTTTGGTTCTGAGTTGTTTATCAATTTGAATTTTCATATTTGATGAGACGTTATCCAATAACCACTCCGGGGTATATTATAAGCTGTCACCTTCTTAATTAAATCCTTTATTTAACTGCGGTACTTTCTTTCGTGCCAGCATGTCGATGAAAACGTTGACTCATTGCTGTTCATTGTATGAGGTGATCTATTTCGGTCGGGCATTCATGAATTTCTCTCATTTGCACACCCAACTGGTATAACTTGCAAACTGTTATGTTCAATGATGATTCATTCACATGGAGCTTTTCGCTGAATTTCGGCACAAACGTTCCTATAAAGTCGATCAAAACGTTGACTCATTGCTGTTCATGTATGAGGTGATTTATTTCGGTCGGGCATTCATGAATTTCTCTCGTTTGCACACCCAACTGGTATAACTTGCAAACTGTTGTGTTCAATGATGATTCATTCACATCGAGCTTTTCGCTGAATTTCGGCATAAACGTTCCTATCGGAGCACTCAGTCTCCTCCTCTTTGCGTCCATTTCAGAGGGTACACTTTGAAGCAGTCTGATCGCGTCGTATTGCTTCATCTTTAATGTTGATATATTTGCTTGCAAGAATTCACTCATATTAATTAATTCGGGTATATCTGCTAATGCAACTTCGGAGTCAAACTGCTCCAGAAATTTGTTTGTGCAGTTATTTTAAGTTAAGTGGGCAGTTGTTCCCCATTTACGAAGCATTGGATCTATTGTTTGAAAAATTTGAGTTAACTTCGTGATCGAATCTATAGAGAACTCTTACGGCCGGCTTTCATAGCTGATGTCTATTCCATGTACGCGTCGGCTAACCTGTAATTTCCACTCGTTCAACTTTTGAGCCAAGGCTGGGTTATTCCGCACATTTTGCTGCTCTAACTTACAAAATGTTTATTCGCCCAAATTTTAGTTTTGCGAACGTTGTGCTCTTTCTTGGTGTTCGTATTTACATACTTTTATACTATTCCCACTTCAGGACGTTGAAGTAAATAAATCTGAGATTCGAATGGTCGCGTTCTGCGTTGTATTGTCAAGTTGAATTTTTATGTTTGATGAGACATTTTTATTTTTGTTTGATGATGAGACAATGTCGTTCGAGACGTCTTCCGGTGACCACTGACCAAATCCTCTGGCTAGCGAGGAAATTTGCATATTTAGTAGAATAGTAACTTCGCTTCCCTCTGGTGAGTTGCCGAGTTTCTCACTCGTTATAACTAATTTGTAAATGTTTTACTGTTTCTTATTTGAACCAAAGATAACGCTCTTATTGGACTCATCGTTGAATATTGCGCGTAATTTTGAGATACACTTCATATGTCTATTTCAACTCAGGATTTGCACATTGGCGAAAATAAAAGTTTTATGGAGGTAAATCTGATATAATGCGACCTCGAATTATATTTCATTTCCTTTCTGCCTACAGTACGAATACTACTAATTTTAAATGTCGACATCATAAAGACGACTAGGAAACCGATATGTATTCTACCATCTTGCCGTATATCGTTTTTTGGTAATGTTACAGAGGGCGCACAACAGGAAACAACACATAGTTTTCTAAAGGTCTCATTCGAAATAGCCGTCTTTTTCATTCCTCTTCCTTCTTTCCCCTACCCTCCATGTGGTCATCATTCTGGTGTCAGATATTGCTTGAGCTCTTTTCATGCGGTTATTTCTTCTATGTCTAATCTCTTCTTCTATTGCTATTCCAACTCTGTACGTAAAATTCTTTTCATAAGGCGTATCTGATAATTGTGTTTTTATTCTTATTGCAAATACCATAATTATTCATTGTTATCAGCGATAATGATGTAACTGCGAATGAAGTTTGAATAGAA
Source organism: Baylisascaris schroederi (assembly GCA_006503575.1). NCBI lineage: Eukaryota > Metazoa > Nematoda > Chromadorea > Rhabditida > Ascarididae > Baylisascaris > Baylisascaris schroederi. Next base: position 126,487 of record QEWY01001492.1, read on the forward strand.
TGCTGTAATAGCAGTGATGCAGCAATCATCATTTATAGATATAAACGATGTCACAGCCAAAGAAAGTGCATCACTTCAACGCACGTGATATCACACTCACATCGGTGACAGTGTTCAACGATCGTGCTGAAGTTAAACGAACACTTAACGTTCAACTCGTATCTGGTATAAATGAAGTTCTTATCGAGGCAAGTCTTTCTCTCGAAATTAACATAAATTAGATTAATTCACAAATATTATCTTCTTAAAGCACACAGGGATGATTGCAGCTGCACAAAACATACACATCGTACATGTGAATTTATCAGCAACCTGAATTTCGCGATTTTCGATTTCTGAGACAAAAGATAGCGTAAGGTGGTTTATTTCGTACTGTTCTGAAAGAAAAAAAAAGTGCCCTTATGTCAGTAGATTGCATTGGTAATGAGAGTAGCAGTTGAATGAAATGAACTGGGAAAATGAATATTCCCACTTTCTCACATCATATTCGACGTTATAAAATAGTTTTCAAAAATCCGATATCTTTCAGAATGTGACAAAGCAGGCGGATACAGAATCGGTGAGGGTAGACGGTCACGGACCAGCCGTCATCCACGATGTGCAATTCCAGTGCAAACCCTCACTGCCAGAGGAAGGATTTTCTCCAAAAGTAATTATTACTGTTTTAGCTTCATCAGATTGATAATATATTGTCTAGCTTAATTGTCCACACACTTGAGATTTTTGAGTGTTTATCAAGGCAAAAGATGGGAGATTGAATCTTATGAAGGCGAAGTTAGTAAGGTCTACCAAGAAATATATGATACTTCAAATTAGAGGAAGTCAGGATGATACATTTCAAGAAAGAAGAATAAGGATTGAGTGATTTTCTGCAATTAATAAAAATTTATTCAGTGTTGAAATAATCTGAATCTTCAGCTATGTTGATTGGAGTCATGTTAAGGAAACCAAGTAAGAAAAGTTGACTTTTAAGGTGAAAAAGCTTGAGGAGGAGCGCAAGAAGCTGCAATCCGAAAAAGAGGCAATTGAGGATCGACAGAAAGTGTTGAAACGACGAGTGGAAGTTCTTGACGAAATTGTTTCTCAAGTACTGACTGATTCTCTTCTTACTCAGAGATTATCTTAGCGAATGAAATTTTTTAGCGTTTTTTTTTCAGCCGGTTTGCAATATTACTGATTCATTCAACACAGTTGTTAACAAAATTTTCAGTTGGCATTCAGCAAAACTGTTTTTATGCTTAATGCATTTCTATTGATAGCAGTTGTTTGCCGATGATATCAAAGTTGAGGGCAACCAAGCTGACATGGTATTATGTTTACAAAATAGCAAGTGTGGTACAGCTCGATCTTTATAGACACAAGCGACAAATATTTGTGATTGAATTCAGCATAATGGAATGTGAAAAAGATTGCCAGTTGCCGTACATTGAGAGTATACCAAATATTCATTTTTCTAAGATGAATTCATAGATTTATTTTAATTTGTTTTAGAAAAGCATCTTTTGAAATCTTCTTTAATTGGTATATTTAGCCATAGAGCACAGCGATGCTGCAATATGAAAGTTTCATTTTCCTTTTTATGTAAAAATAGAGTCACTTAACGTCATCAACACCTTTAATCTTTTTCATCGTTGGTACGTATCAAAATCCCTAAATGTTTAGGTGGGTGGATCTGTGATGCGTCATCCGACCGATGGCAAATCGGCACCGTTCACTTTCAACGATGAATCACTGGATAATTTAACGAAATTCTTCTCATTCTATGAAAACAATTCTCTGGATATTCGCCGCAAGTTACATGAAGTCGATGAAGAAGTGCGTCTAGTTGATGAGAAACTCACAAAAATAAACAGCGAAATTGGTATTGCTCAAAACCGCGAAAGATTTGCAAGGTTTTCTTTAATCACCTCATATAATTAATTATAGTTTTGTTGTTTCTCAATCACAGTCACTAACTTTAAGTATTTCGTACTGTTTGAATATGAAATGTACAACACTCCATAAGAAGTAAAAGATTGCTATTTGTGTTAAACCGCGAAAAGGTGATGGCGGAATCTGACCGATAAACAGTTCCCAATGCATTTTCTTAGACAAAATTGATAGTGAGCGATACATCAGGTCAGAGCAGCATCGTCCGTTTGCTCCTTTTTTGAACTCTTCAATTAGATTGATTTTAAAAGTTGGTCATTTACTTTAAATATAAGCCACAACTGAATACCGTTGTTCTAGTATGCGACAGTTTATTAGAACAAAAATATCTGTCAGTTACCTCTTGCATAAAAAAGTTTGATTTTGTAGGCATATTAGTGTGCTCTTGGAGAGTTCTGAAGGCGGTGAGATAGAGTTGGATGTGAGTTATCAAGTGTGGGGTGCGAAATGGTATCCGAGTTATGACATCCGAATCGACAGTAAATCAGACCAAGGAAGCAACATGAAGGTATGGGAAAAATTAAGAGACGCTCAAGGAGACTGTTGGTGATTGATGCTTAAGGCATATCAGTGTTTAAATAGAGAAAGCTAAAGGTAACGTTGCCTGACTGAAGTAAATTACCAAGCATGGGATACGAAATGGTACCAGAATTCGAGGTAGCAGGCAAAGAAATGATGTGAAGCCACCACAAGAAGTCAATAAGTGGGAGATTTTAGGTCACTGTAAATTCGTTCATTTTGGCGCTTCTTATACTACTGCGAATACTTCGTTTTGCAAATGCCTATCAGTACTTGTGAATTATTAATTACTGCAGGATTTGGACGTTTTTTTCGTTATTTTTATATGGTCATTTTTAGAATTACTTCTTGCGAAGTGTGGAAAAAAATTTTAAAGTTTTTTTTTGTCGCGAATTCATATAAAACATATTTTAAATGATAACGAACTCAACTGCTGAGGATGGTTCTGATGTTTAAATTCCTGAGGTAGCTGTAAGAGGTGATACGTCGAACCGAAAGCTGTCAAAACGACGTAGCACTGATTTGCTCAAAGGAATTCGATTTTGACAGTTTCGTAGCTTCAGCATGAGGCGAGTGAATGAGCATCTTGAGGACAGGAAATCGTTTTTTTAATCAGTACCGATATTGACACGATGTACTTTCATTAGAAATTCGCATTGCCGCGGCCAATTGAGGTCATATATTCAAAAGCCTCAACGAATCGACTTTCCACGCCTGAGCCTGAGTTTAAGCGTAATCTCAATCCTACGTCAGCCAATGCTGAAACTATGCGTGACTTTAACCGACTGAACTATGGCTTCTTGAGCCTCACTCGGACGAAATTTTCAACATATCTAGCCGTCCCTGCTTCGATTAGCTTCAAGTTCGAATGAAAGGCAATCTGTTTCCTTTTTATGAAGCATTTTTAATCAGAAATGTGTGGCTGAACTTCCACCAAGTGTTGTATGTATAGAAAATCGCTAATTCGATAAGTGCTTTTGCAGTGCGCAAGATGAAATGTTAGAGTCATGCGCTTTGGGAGCGGAACCAATGGCCTTCGCATCGATTAGCCCAGCGGTTAGATTGTACTTACTTATTCTAACTATTTCTTTTCTCTGCAATAAAATGAGCAATACTTCATAGCGATGGATAACAAAAAATACTAAGTTATGAAGTCAATTCACGGAACCAAAACCCTTATTACTTGTTGTGGTACTCAAATAACTATAGCTTGCTCAAAGGTTACGACCAACCGGCGCACTTAACATTAGGATGCACAGCATTAGCACAGTCTTTTAGTCCTTACGGTACAATCAAACATATCTGGCATATTGCTTGGACTCATCTTTGTTTCGTTCTCTGTTTACATGATTCATTCTAGCCAATTGCCGCCGGTGACACAGTCCTATCGACGGTATTTGTGATTGCACGTCCTGCGACGATCCCTTCGGATTCGAGTGAGCACAAAGTTACGATAACGTCGATGGAGATGAAGCCGACGATGATTCATGAGACAGTTCCTGCAAAGAATACGAATGTTTTCCTCACGGCATCCGTGCTCAACTCCTCACAGTTTCCCTTCCTTCCTGGACAGGCAAATGTCTATCTCAACAACAGTTTCATCGCTAAGGTATCGTCAGTAATTCAAATCTTCTGTTGCTCAGTGTTGTATATAGCTGCAAGTCCTAATGTATTCTCAGCATTGTTTGAAGTGAATCTGCTGTATGGCTGAAGGGGTTTTGTAGGATGTCAAACTTTACCTTCTTAAAAACGTCATTTTGAGCAGAATGTAGGTCGCGTAATCGAAACCACTACCTCACGTTTGAAGCATACGAATAGTTCTCTTCTCGGTTCCCTTCCCTTCATTTTACTGCAGTTCTAACACCGTCTGTCAGATTCGAATGAAGCATGAATGAAACCGTTCCATTGAAATGCTTTCGAATTTTTGAGGGAAATGGAACCTGAAGAAACCCGTAAAACATTTTTAACGCAATCAATAAGCTGGAAAGCGCATGCGATACTCCTTCAGTATGGAACCTTGACTTATGTATGAAGTGACGCCAGTCTACCTCGATGATTTCCCCATATATTTCGGAAATGTCTTCACATCCTTTCGTGACTAAATGAACCCAGTAGATTATTTAGCATAAAATTTCAGAGTAATATTAAAGCGGTCTCTCCAAACGAGCGTTTCCTTTGTTCTCTTGGAGTGGATACCGCTGTAAAGGTGGAATATAAACCTGCACATAACTTCTCCGAACAGGTCAATTACTTTTTAACTTGTTGTTCTCATTTCGTGCTATTTACATTATATTCATATTTTTTCTGAACTTTCTCTTTCTAAATTTTGCAATGGTTGTCAAAGTGAGAAGCTTTGTTATGCATTTTGGCGAGCGCTTGATGCAATGTTATGGTTGGAAGAACATCCTAATTGGTCATAGATCTTAGTACTATATATTTCCATCGAGAGACTTAAATGGCCTGTCTTGTTTGGTATTTCAATTTTTAGCTGAAACTATTAACGAGATGCATTTTTCTTTGATGTAGCGTTATTTTTTCACATAATCGAAAGGTGATGTGGCATGATTCGTGGCATTAAAAGAAAACAGTTGAGAGCTGATTGAAGTAACTGAACAGTCGTGCCTTATTTTTTTTGATTTCATTTAAGCTACGATCACAACGGTCAATGTTAACCGCCGTTATAACGTATTACATCGATCAGATGCGATTTGCATTTAAGAGAGTTCGATTCCCTTCAGCTAATATTGTTCTTGCTTGCCTAATTAATGTTTCGAGAAGATTTTTATCAATATTGGTTGTTGGGAAGAATCCTTGAATAATTTGCTTTTTTTTTGCAGATTGGACTATTAACAAAATCTTCATCGACAGCACATGAACAGAGAATTATCATTAAGAACACAAAGAACGAAAAGATTTTAATCACCGTTAAAGAACATATACCCAAATCGACCGATGATAAAATTAAGGTTGTTTATTTGATTTTTTCATTTTCTTATGTAACGATTCGGGTACACTTCTATTTCTCGGAGATTCGCTTACACAATTCTTTTAATTTTATTATGTTTATTATTATTAAAAGATTGAAGAGCTAGTATAACGCTGAGCTAGTAATGGTAATGCTGATGTAAAAATATTGATAGTATAACTCTGCACACCTTTTTAGACAACCCGTAGGAACTCCCATCTTCCTTCCTCTTGCCCTTCAAACTTGTCTGCTGGTGCATGCGGTTTGCAAAACCCGAGAATTTTTTGCAAGTTGTGCTTGAAAATTTCATGCATTGCGAGCCCTCTCCATTCCTCAGACTTCTTGGGAAGGAGCTTAGGAGTGGGGGGTGGGTGTGCACGATTGAGACTGAATCGCGCAGATCTTTTACATAGTCTAATCCGCTGAATTTAGATCAAGCTATTCTCGCCGGAACTTGATCCAAAAACGACAAGTGATGTGGATTCAATGAAGAAAGGCGAGTTGCCAACACCTGGAGCACGACTGAATTCGGCCCACAATTTGGAATGGACAGTCAATCTTGAACCGAACAATGAGACTCAACTGCTTGTCAAATGGACTGTCGAACATCCAAATGGAGAAACTGTCGAATATCGTGAAGAGTTCTGAAACAACTTTTTTGTCGAATATGCATTTTCGCCAATTTATGTTTTTATGAGCACTTATATATTTAAGTAATTGTGAGACAGTTTCAAATGAAAAAACATATCGAAGTCCTATTCAACCATCCGTGTTATTTGAAGTGGTTATACCAAATCCCTGTTTCGTTGGCAAATAGAGAGCGATAAGGGATCTCGAAGTTCGGGTTCGAGAATGTCCAAAGCTTGAGCTCTAGGAACCCTCCTAGATTCGGACTTCGAGGATTCACCAGCGGAATCAGCCGCCTTGAACGTGAGGAATTTCTGAGTTTCCCCGAAATTGGAAATTCTCAAACTAACTCAGGCGGTCTGAAACCTCAGGAGCTTTCGGGCAAATTCTTTGCAGGAGTCAGTTGCATTAGCAGTTGACATGACAAGTGTCTGGCCGGCAGTATGGCAATGCATTGAGGTTCCAACGTTTGTCTGCTACATGTTGCTGTTGCGTAAATTTGCTCTGAGACGTTCAAGTGTATTTAAAATATTTTTCTTTGAAGTGTTAAGTAAAGTTTTTATGAGACTCCCACTTTTCACTTGCGCTGTTCTTGACACAGAAAAGCGAAGAACGCTTATACTTAAGCCAAAAAAAAAAGAATTTATGAGGAAAGCTAATATAACTGGAGATTACTTAATTGGTAGGAAATACGATTTCGGCTTTCTATATGTTTGTTTGTTTGGCTGCTTTTGGGTATTTTGGCTTATTGGCTGAAATAGGTATATTGGTTTCATTCCACTTCTGTCAAGCTCTTGGCTCAAGAAAAAAATCCTTTGTGATTGATTGGGTTGACCAAAACATGGAAGTAACTTCATCCATGTTTGCTTTACGTGTAGTACTTACGACACGAAAAGAATATTCATGACCGTTTCCCTGCAGAATTGGAAAGAAACTTTACAGATAGTATTGAAACAATGGTTGCAATAAAATTCAATCTACATTTTATTGGAGAATTGTTGACACGATTGTATGGTGGATGAAGAGTATGAATATGGGACTGATATATGAAAATAAAGATTAATTAAAGAATTTAGACCGAGATTTTATGTCACTTATAGAGCTGGGAACAGTACAAATCTTGTAGCTGAAGAGGTAATAGTTTCGCTGCACACTGGCAAACGATGGATGGAAAAATGAATCATTCGAAATAGAAGTTGTAGAGATTGTTTAACATTGATCTCTCGTTTATTTCTCTTTTTCCCCAACTTCTCTTTACTGAAGTGCATATCGGTAGTTCCGCCGTTGAGAATCATTCTTGTTTCCGCCGATGTAGTTGCACCCACATTAGTCGTCCATCGGTGCACCTGCACCCACCTCATCCTCCATCCGAGCAGCTGCACCCACCTTGGTTTTTCATAACTACAGCCGCTTCAGCAAAATGCCATGAAGACTTCGCATGTTATAGAGACCATCTCGGTGCACTGCAAACGGATGTGCTGCTGCCACCTATAACTCTGTCGGAAATAGCCTGCTTAATATAGTCCCACTGTTAAAAAGGACTGCTGCATTACCTCGATCGAATCCCCTTTCCTCCTTCCATTGAACAGTTAAAACCTTTCTAGAGACACATATTCCACTCAAACTTCGTATAAAAGCACCGAAAGACATCCTTCTCCACTGGGAAGTACTTTCTATAATGGACATTATGAATAGGTCGAAATACGTTGTTTGGGGGGTTAATGTAGCATATTTTTAAATCGCTGCTTTATATTGCATGAATGAGTCCTATTCTGCAGCATTCAGCTCACTTTTAACAGCTTGTAGCAACTCATCTTTCAAATTGAGCTGATGCTGCATATTATATCATTCATGCAACATGGTTTTTGCTATAATTTATCTTTTATCTGTGTTAAGAAGTGGAGCCTGAATAAAGTGTAAGTTATTTTCGAAATGTATAATACTACTTCGCCCAGTCAAACACACTATGCAGGACAGTTTATTTGCCATTCAATATCAACAGCGAACTAGCAGATGAAATGCATTGGTAGTTGCGTCGCAAAGAGTACCCTCTTCCTATTGATTGAAGTAGTGCTCAGTGTTGTTTTTCATCTCTTTGGTTTTTTTTTTTTTTTTTATTTGCTATTCCGATCTTGCACTGATTTTGAGTTAAACGATGCCGTGCAAAGATTTACCACAAAATGTTCACTTGTTGCTGGACCGACCGGCATGTTATGACTTCAAGTTGAAGGAGCTTTTCGCATTTTTTAACGGAAGACAAATCTGATGGTGTTAACGAATTTGTTCTTCTTGTGTCGTTAAGACGAATCGACCTGAGACAGTTCATGAAGAATATAACGCAATTAACTGCCCTATGGGTTCGTCTAATATGCCGTCCAGATGCGTACAAAGTGGACGGTGTTGATATCGCTGTATGGTGAGCGCAGTAAAGTTTTTAATATTTTACTGAGTCATATTAATTAAGGAAATGCGCTAAATGGAATGAATAATTATAGGATCTTATAGAATATTCTCGATGAATTCGTGCTTATTTCCTTTTCAAAGATTGTGACCGTTGGTTGCTGCGAGTTGTTATTGATATGATTGAAGATGAAGGTTTTTACCGAATATTGTGGCAGTTTTACAGCACTGATTACTAGCTGTCAAGACAAGACAAGAATGTCGCAGGCAAAGAAGGTGCACCATTTCGCCGTCCATGATATCGCGATCAAATCGGTGACGGTTTTCAACGATCGTGCTGAAGTCACACGATCTCTTAATGTGCAGCTCCTACCTGGTCTAAATGAGGTTCTAATCGAGGTGAACATTTTGCTCATATATTTCAGACACCTATGGAGCATATTTAATGCCTGTTGAAAGCCAACAGCTATAACAATTTGAACATGGATTACTGTAAACTGCATATCTTCGCGCTCTTAGTTCAGCACTGCTAGCGTTAGTTCATTTTGAGTGCTTATGATAAATAGTTGTTAATAGAGATATCTTATTTGACGCAGTGTCTATATAAGCCACCAATAATATTGTGATGTTGATTATCGCATTCATTCCTTGCTCCCACTTCGAAGCCCTCTATACAAGTCATCCTAATGTAAAATTCTGCAGAATGTGACAAGAGAGGCTGATCCGGAATCAGTAAGAGTTGACGGTCGTGGGTCGGCAGTCATCCACGATGTACAGTTCCAGTGCAAGCCTTCATTGCGGGAGGAAGGTTACTCACCAAAGGTGATGCAACTCGAAGATGCATACATATGTAACCCCGTTCGTTACAGTATGTTTTTCAAACGCTTGTTTAACGATGGCAACAAAGCATGGACTCTTTTGTATGAGGAAGAAGATTCCCAACAGTGGGTGTGGATGTCGATCCCTGGATTCAGCTTTATTACTTTTTATCCCTCCCTTTTCNTATACATGTAGTTTTTATAATTTTTACGAAGTTCTTATAACCTTTCTTTTGTAGTTATAATTTTCTTTTACAATATTTTACGCGACAAAATTATACCCTATTGGCTCGCCTCCTCCATATTTACTAGCAGCCTTATTCATGTTTCCTTATGCTTCACTGTTGACACTGTCCTCAAGCATCTGAAAACATTCAGGCGGGCACATCGGTAGTGTGTCATCCAACCGATGGCCATTCGGTACCATTCACTCTCAATGACGAGTCGTTGCAAAATCTAACGAAATTCTTTTCATTCTACGAGGATAATTCGGTTGGTGTTCGACAGAAATTACGTGAAACAAGCGATCAAGTGCAAATTCTTGATGAAAAACTCAGAAAAATCGATGACGAAATTGGTAACGCTAAAAACAACGAAAACTATATCAGGTTTGCTGATGGACTATTTTGCTACTGCAGTTTATTTTGTGAATATTTTTTTTGTTCTATAGTATAGTCGAGTAGTCCCAATTTATCGTTATTGCCCTTATTTTCATTTTCATTTTTTTTCGTAATCGGAATAAGGATATGATCATCAATGAGACGATTGATACCTTTTGATGAAGGTCGCGAAGAGAGGTTTGTTAAACCGTGAAAATGCAACCGCTTCCTTCGGTATTGAATCATCAATTTTTTTTTCTTCTCATTCTTCTAAAAATATGATCTTACTATTAAATTTTTTTTGAGGGAGTGGGTGAGATACATCATAGGTTTTGTTCCATCAGTGAGTCATTTCGAGGTGTTACAGAAATGATTATTTCCCTGAAATGGGATCTATTCTCTTGAAAAATTTTCGTTTTGAACTATGTTAAATTTAGATAATTCAACTCGATTATGGAAAAGAATGATATAATTGACATTGGAATGACCAATTTCTGAGTTTATGTGAGCTGAAACTTTAAAGGATTCAGTTATCTGCTAACCACAAAACATTCAAGGAGAATAATTTATTAACTAGTTTCGTATCATTAACCAGTTAACGAACTAAGCCAATATGTTAACTAACACTGAGGTAGCAAATTAATAGGTTAACCTATAAAAAGTTCAGTGTAATTAACCTCTAAGCCACAAAATAGGCAATGGATTATGTTCTGGTTAGGTGTTTGGTTACAAAGCGAGATCATATTCAGTGCTGTACAGTATATTATGTTTTCATTTTTAGTAAGTTATCAGTTTTATTGATGCCTGCTGGACAGCTAAGTAATGGCTGTATAAGAAGGAGTTTTTCATAAATAAAAAAATCTGCTAATATTTGTAGGCACATCAGTGTGCTATTAGAGAGTGCCAAAGGTGGTGAAGTGGTGCTGGATATAAGCTATCAAGTATGGGGTGCAAAATGGTCTCCGAGCTATGACATTCGAATCGATAGCAAGCCAGATCAAGGAAGTAACATGAAGGTATGGAGGAAAATTAATCAACAATTGATGCGTATCGGTGTGATATTGGAGAGTGCTGAAGGTTGTGCTAAGAAGGTGCTTGTAAGTTGTTAAATGTGGTGTTGCTGTGAGGTGTTCAGGCTATAACTTCAGGTTCAATAATGAACTGAGGTAGTGTTTGAGGTTGCCATTCACTTGTGCCATATCGACTGTACAAGTTTAAAATCCCTTAGCAGAGTATAATTGCAGTCGTTTTCCTTTGATTGTTCGGGATATCGGAGTACTTCGAGAAGGGATTTCTTGTTGAAGGCCTCCCTTTCTTCACTGACAAGCATCTGTTCATCAGAATCGCTTATTGAGAATAAGGAAAAGATTTCTGATGCTAGGAGAGAAGAATTTTCGAATGTGATATGATACATGCCGAGAAAGCCCGATGAGAAAATTGAAGTGGATGGTAGAGGAGATGGTTGACTTGGTTGAATATTAGATGCAATTTTACCTGCCCTACTCCTGTTTCATTGGAAAGCTGAGTTTTTCAAAGCAGTTGTGGAGTGACTCGTATATCTGATCGCTACATGGTAACAGCCGCTGCAACACTGGAACAAATTGCAGTTGCGTTTTCTGGTCAAGTTTTAGTGGTTAATCGGCATTCAACGTGCTTCAATTGCACGCTAGTAGTTTTTTTAATATCGTTTTCATATATCAACCCACATATCAGCATATCACCAGTTTTGCATGGATCTCTTAATTGCAGCTAACCTACTACGGTATGATTATGCAACATACCGGTGAAGATTGGATCGATGCACCTCTAGTTTTGAGCACCGCGCAGCCGTCACTCGGCGGTAGCATTCCCGAACTGGGCACACAGATCGCCATGCTATACAAACCACCGCCTCAGGCTCCTGTCCCTCGACCTGGACTTCGTTTGATGGCAATGGGAGGTTGTAACCTGCAGCCCGCTTCTGTCACGGCCGTGGGGTAAGCTAATATTCCCTCTTTTTCACAGCAGCTTTAAGGACTCAAACTGTGCAGAAGGTCAAAGTACCCAGGCGAAAGAGTTGATGATCAAGGATTGCTTTTATATCTTCATGTTCGACTCGAGATCAAATATACTAATTTGAAATAAATAAGGCAACTCAGTATTCAGGCCCTTCAGGACTATGTCTCAGAAATTCCCTTCCCCCACCTCTGATCCCCACCCCATCTTCAACTCATGCTTGGAATGGAAATTTTGTGCAAAATTTGTTTAGCTGACTAATTCAGGCTTGTTTTTATAAAAGGGAGCTCGTTCTTGTCTTTGAGCCGCACTTCCATGAATCAACCTCACTGATTCCATAACAGTAACATCAAAGGCACCCTTTTTTGGAATTTGAGCGAACTCCGTCATGTTTGAATGAGACACACTAAAAGAAAACGTAACACATCGATGTTGATGGGGAAAAACAATTTATTGCAAAAGAACGCATGACCGTAAACAGTGGGCGTGATCAGAAAAAATAACGGAAAAGGGGATGAGCATTATAAATAAATTCGCCCACATGTAGTCGAGGAAAGTATCGAAGTTTGATGAAATTGCAAATAAAACGCTGAAATTGAAAAAAAAAACTTTTCGTTCAGAGGAGTTACATGCTGTTTTTCTGCTGAATCAGTTGTATTTCGCAACGAACCTGTGTAAAAAATATTGGAAATTTGAAAGGTTTTCTGCAGTGATCAAAAGACTCGGCTCAGGGCTCGGCTCATAGAGCATGTTTTCTGAAGAGGATATAAAATCGGCCCTAATTTAACAAGGTATCAATACGCTGGAATTGTTTGTCGCCCAAAAGTTAGAGTACGAGTTGATCTTCCCTTTGAAAATTTCCGTGATGAACGGGAACAGTTCTATAGGCCTCTTTCCTGTGTGATGACATAAAAAATTTTCAAAAATTTTTGGTGACTTCTCATCCTGCTCAAGTTTAATTTCGTCTTTGTTGACTCGCTTAGCTGAAGGAACTCAGCGCCGTCGTATCTTTCATCTTTCAAAGGTCTGCCATCTACTTTATTCTTTCTTTTCATTCTTCCTCTCTGTTAGCAGTTTTCACGTGTTTGCGCAGGAAATTATTCTGCAGAAAAGCCGAAATTTTTCAGTTGTAGTTTCTCAGATGGCCGGGCATTAGTCGATTCAAATGAATAAGTTCAGCAAATCACTGCTGGCGACACCATTCTATCGACGGCGTTTGTGATTGCACGTCCTGCGACGATCCCTTCCGATTCGAGTGAGCACAAAGTTACGGTGACATCGATGGAGATGAAACCGACGACGATTCACGAGACAATTCCTGCAAAGAATACGAATGTTTTCCTCGCGTCATCCATACTCAATTCCTCGCAGTTCATTCTCCTTCCTGGACAAGCAAATGTCTATCTTAACAACAGCTTCATCGCTAAGGTATTTTCTTCACTGTGAGCTTTTTATTATTCAGAGGTTGGAGGAAATTTTCACAGGCACCGGAAAGTGGAAAACCTGAGCAGTGGTACTGCACAAGCTTGATGCAAGATTATGGAAAGAAAGTGCCAAAGATCAATAACTGACGAATTTTGTGACACAAATAGGTCGATAAGCTCGAACACAGGTAATCAATCACATGTGTGATTTTGCGCGCACCATTCTTTTTCTGCGGCGAATCTACATGTTATTGAGTTTTATAAATTTATAAATCAATGGAATCATGCAGCATTTAATGACTGCGAAATTCTTTTGTATATGTGCAGAATTTTTATGAATGATATAGTTTTTTGAGAAAATTCAATTTTTCGCCAAAAATTCTCGTTGCTAAAATTATTTGATGGTACCATAAGCGATATCACATTGCAATAATTAGTGAGGTCATTTTCAGAGTAATATTAAAGGCGTATCTCCAAACGAGCGCTTCTTTTGTTCACTCGGTATTGATGCTGCTGTGAAAGTCGACTACAAACCGGCGCATAAGTTCTCTGAACAGGTGAGGCTTCGTCTTTTCTTGTTATCATGATTCTTACTATTCGTGCCATGTGGATTTCTTGAAAATTTTGCGATCTTTTAAAAGAATTCAAGATCCAAATGAAATTTGTCATGAAGAACTTGAAAATTTCAATGATGACATCAGCTCAATTAGTTTAAGTGTACCAGAAAAGCCGTCATCGCAATCTACCTTGGCACATGTAAATGCATAAAAAATGTAGACCGAAAATACCCAGGATGCAAAACATTCTTAGTATTTTCAATGGCTTTTTTATAAGGACACTTCATGTATTTTAATACATTCTATAAGGGCAATTCTTAAGGCAATGTAGTCCCACTTTCTTTTTTTTAATGCTTCCGTTCAAATTTTCGTGGCCTTACCTTACCCACACTCTTCGTTTTCAGTTCACTTTAAATAAAATGTCCGAATTTTTTTCGTGTAGGAGAAAGAAATTTTCCACTTATCCATTCACTGAATCGTAAGTTTGGATCAGATCCATCAACTTCAGCATTGTTTTACAAGCGGTTCGAAGGATATTGGACTAACGCTTTTAGCATTTTTCTTGTTTTTCAGGTTGGGTTGTTGACGAAATCCTCATCGACAGTACATGAACGAAGAATCATAATTAAAAATACAAAGAACGAGAAGGTTCTAATCACAGTCAAAGAACACGTTCCTAAATCCACTGACGAGAAGATTAAGGTTAATCGTTGCTGCTGCAAAATCACATGTTATTAGCTGAATGTTCGCTTTTACTGTGCTGATCAATAGCCTTTCAAAATTTTTTGCCACGAAACAATCTTAAGGGATTGGTTGTAGAGTGATTAAAAAATTTAGAAAATTTCTTGAAAACGTGATTCACATCGAAGTTTCAATGGCAGTGAAAATTCCAATAACCTGCTTTTTACTCACTTTTTAGATATTTATATTTAATCGTACTGTAAAGTCGGCTCATAAATCGTGCTTCATCGCATTTTAGGTGTGCTGCATTAGTATTCAAGCGATGAGACGATAAGCCGAGTGGGATATTACCAGTGAGATTATCCTTTGTATGAAACATAGATTGTTGTTAATGATGCTAATATCCTCTGCACGGAACTACGTTATTTCAGTGATACGTTTATGTGGTAATTCTAGACCATGTTATACAATATAACCCTCTAGAAACAAAAAATGACAGAAAATTCCAGGATAAGGATTAAGATAATTCCATGCTTTTCTGTTTTGGTACCTCTCAAACATTTTTCTTCTTTTTATAAGTTTATTTAACTTGAGTTGGTTTTACTATCACATGGTGATAAACTTAGGAATAATGTGTTAATTTGTGCACCTATCGCATTTTGCATTAATTATGAAATTTTTGAGAGCAAATTGTATCAGTTTTGTATGCCGCTTTTTAACGAAGCCATTTAAGATTAAACTGATCTCGCCGGAGTTTGACCAGAAGATGGCTAATAGTGTGGTGGATTCAATGAAGAAATGCGAGTTGCCAACACCTGGAGCACGACTGAATTCGGCACACAATTTGGAATGGACAGTCACTCTTGAGCCGGACACTGAGACTGAGCTGTTAGTCAAGTGGTCTGTCGAGCATCCAAATGGGGAGACTGTTGAATATCGTGAAGAGTTCTAAGATATTGTTTTTTATGGGTTGTTTTTCGTTACAGTAATGCAAAGGCACTCCCATTCTAATAAGGTGACAAATGTGATACGGCAGTGAATTTCCTCTACAGATCGCTGCATTCGCTTTTATATTGCTGAAAAAATTTGTAAAGGTTGTGGTGTTTAGATGTACTTGGCAAGCAACGTTTTGCTTTGATGCATTCGTTGTGTTAATTTTTTCATGTCAATGTCAGCAGTACTGTAAATTGAAGCTTATGCAGATTTGCGTTGCATATTGTATTGTGGCGATATCTTATCCGCAATTGTAAATACATATGTATGCATGTATACGGGTCTCTTTTCTTGGAGTTTCGAATCGAGATGGCGAGCTAAAACTGTATAAACTTGATGCTTATATTGTGCCTCGTAGGATCGCAAGGCCATTAGCATAGAAACTTCGAAGGTAGTTGAGAATACTCAAGGGCAACAAAAGATTGTATACATTTTGCAACTGATACAGTTGCTTTTCACATCGGGCGAGTAACAAAACAGGCGGAAGAGTGTGCCGAAGGAGCCGAAACTACACGCAGATTTTGCAATATTGCTGACGAAGCTAGCTCACTATCGTAAACTGCTTAAAAAATAACGAAATATGTGCAGCAATGTGATATTTTTTAATTGAAGTGGCAGCCCGCAGAAATAATCTATACAAAAATCATTTTTACTAAGCGGTTTTTTCTAATCACAATCCAGTCAGTGTAAATACCAGTTTCCGCTCAGATGGAAAAGGACGAGGTGAAAAGATAGCGACGAATACGCACATTGCCTAGCACAGCAAAATTGTGGCGTGAAGATTTGGACAGCTTTTGCAGGCATTAATGAAAAAGCAATTTTATGTGCTGACAGATTTTTAAATAGACGAATAGGTGATTTTGGTGTATTTCAAAGTAAGCCTCATGAAGGTGCAGGACGATAACGTGTGTTTGCACGGTCACATCTTCGGTATAACATGCTTTGCGTATCCAAATGCGCAACATAAAAATGTGTTATTCGTAGATTTGTATGCAGATTTAGATCAGCTGAAACAGGATCACCTTGTAGGTGTGCCGCCTGGAACGAAAAAAGCGTGTGCCGTATCAGCTCAGTCACGTTTTCCGTTGATTGCTGAAATTTCCTTTTATGAGTAGCCGAAGGCTCTGGGCACTCTTATCACATAGTTTTTATTCATTTACTATTCTGTTAGTTGTATTATTTAGAGCAATCTGTGCAGTAGAAATCAGATCCTTTAAAGTTTCTGTAATCTTTTCCCCTTGGGACAAACAATTTATTTCTCACAAAGAAAGTTTCATTTATCACCGTAAAATTCACTCTGTAGAAGCGACGCGAAACGATGATTGCCGCCCCGATGAGAAGAATGATAACGAATTTCCAAATATCTCGTCGCTGAAAAACTAACCGGAAAAATCGAAAAAGTTATTGAAAGAATCGAAAAAAATTGTTCAATTGAATTGTTAAAATATGCACCAATCTATATTCTAGTTGTGAATATTTTTCAACAAAAAATTTCGAACGATTGAGCAGATGTCTTGAAACGAGTGAGAGACGTTTATTTATAAACAATAATAACAAAAATTGATGAGAATTAAGCATAAAAAATTGAAATTGACATGGTGTACAAGCAGTGAGGTCGAAGTGAATAATTTCAACGCACAACAATTTCGTGTAAGAATTTCCAGAGATTTGGACCTTTATGAATATGAATTATCAACTCAGTGAACTCATAGAAAACTTGAAAGCATCCTTTGTGAAAATATAACTCGTGCAAAATAATGACTACGGCAAATATTTTAATGAGCAAATTGCCTTGAAATGATATAATCGGAACCTTTATCGCATTTAATTTTATTTTTAAACGAAATGACTAAATAGGAAAAAAATTTTTTTTCGAACATTTTTTTTCAGAGGAGCTCTGTTGTTATAAAGAAAAGTGTTCTTAACAAGAACGCAGGTCACTGAAATTAAAGGAAGTGGTGTTGAGTCAAGAGTGAGGAATAAGTTACGTTGATAACCCTGCTAAGACAACTGGATGATTTAGCCGTATAATGGAACAATCACATATTTATGAAAATTATTTCTATGTTAAGAATCCACTAATTCGAGGGGAGGTGATTTGGTTGGAAATAATAGTTTTTAGTTGCACATTGGCTAAGGATTTTTATGAAATGAACAAAATCTAGAAACAATAATAATAATAATAATGAGGCACCACGAAAAGATATAGGCAGAAAGCATAATCAAAACACATTTCGTCACGAATCTTCTGCTCTGAGCTCTTTCAAATATGAAAGTGACGGGCTGTCTTACAGAGACGATTTTGAAAACTATCAAACACAGCGGAAAATCTCAAAAAAACGCAGTCAATCCAATATATCCTTCTGCTTTTTTCTTGAAAAAATCCGTCATTCGGAAAGCTCTGTTACTCTCACTTTAGATCGCACTGTTTCTCCAAGAAAATAAATAGTTTTATTCGTAGAAAAAGTTTTATATCCACTAAAGAAGTGCATTGCGGCAGCTGATTCCATTTCGATCTTCTTTTCGAAATTGGAATGAGAAAAAAATCCGCCATAGAATGCGAGATGATTTTGCAGAATTGTGATGAAAAAAACAGAATGATATACGCTCAAAACCATTTCGGTTTTATAGTCACGTTCCAAGACAACATAAAACTAACAATAATACTATCTACTTCTAAAGAGTTCCATGGGAACAAGAATATTATTATAATATCTGAAAAAAGTTAAGAATACCGTAGTATACGGTAGTTCCGTCCTATAAATGTAATAACATAAGATAAGAATAATTCCTATTAGGCGTCAATTTTCTCACCTTTTTTTTATTACGATTATCAGTCACAGATAGGGATGAAATGATAGGTATCTGATTTAAAGGCATGCAATCTGCTCTGCCAATGTCATTAAGATGTGACCTTCCATTGAAAGACGAACGGATCAACAAAATTGTTCATTAATCGTTGAGGAAGTTTGAATGGAGAAATCGCTCTATCTTCGAGCCTACCCATATAAGTCATAACGAGAAAATCTAAACCTATCCTAATTCAAAAATAGTAATGCGATGAATAATAGTACTTGCAATATAAAGAGAACTCTGAGAATAAGCGAATATTTTACAAAGCAATATCCTATCTCATATCGTCCATAAGCGCGAACAGATCGTTGCAGCTATTGTTTAGATTGGTGTAACCGGGAGTAGGTGAAAAATCACCAAGATCATCGTCGAGCAGACTTTGAAATGGACTCAAACTAACCTGAAATGGGTCTAAAATGAGCAAGGCTGTAAACAACAATGCTTTTTGTTCCTATTGCAGCTACTTAATAATTAGAGCATACACCTATTTGCCTTGGATATTGAAATATGAACATAGCTGAAGTGAAATTCAAAAAATAAAAAATAAATCCATTTCCATATGAGGACAGCATTGACACGCTAAATGAAACTCGCAACAATAAAGTGAAAACTTCTAAAGATTTTTTTTTCATGGTGCGTTACAAAGGAAGAAATTGTAAATTAAGCGTATAAGACCGAGTTTTTCAACGAACACTTTTTCGACTCACA
This sequence comes from Baylisascaris schroederi, assembly GCA_006503575.1. Taxonomy (NCBI): domain Eukaryota; kingdom Metazoa; phylum Nematoda; class Chromadorea; order Rhabditida; family Ascarididae; genus Baylisascaris; species Baylisascaris schroederi. Next base: position 145,555 of record QEWY01001492.1, read on the forward strand.
AATAAATTGCAAACATGTTGCAAATAACGTTTGAAGTTATACCTTTTGTTGTTGTTTGTTTTTCTTATCGTTAGGTCGTCTCTATTCTTTCTTTAAATTTTAATTCTATTCTTTGCATAGAATGCTAATTAAAACGTATTGACTGGACATTATATTATATCAGACGTGTTATCATAAAATAACGCTTCGACCATCATCCGACTATTCTCAGACGTTGATAATTGAATCTTGACATTGCCTCAGGGTAAAATTTTATGAAAGAACGCTTGATAAAGTGCAAGTTCTGACCAAAGTATCTTACTTAAATGACACTCTCAATTACCATGCTTCTGCAAATCAAAACCAAAAAGTTTTACGTTGTGAAATAAAACTAATCGACGATCGCAACTAGGCGATCGAATACAAAACAGTAATAGAAATGAAAATTTTACGAACAAGACTCGGTGAAGTAAACGACTTTGTAAAACTGCCACACGACAATGTTGGACAGAGATGATCATCGAAATCGGTTTGAGTGCCGCAATCCGATTTACGACATTGTGACGATCGTAATCGGATTGTTGATGAAACTCGCGATTGCGTAAGTGGTGGGCTGATTGACTGAAAAGATTTCCACATTTTATGCAGCATTTCATTTTTAATAAATTTATCCGCTAGCCAAATATCAACAGAATCGGGAAAGCTGTCAAAACAAAGGTCATGGCCATGTCTCTGGTTTGGTTACGCGAATGCAACGCATACAGAAATCGTTCATAAGTAGATTCCACACACAACCGTACTACTCTAAGAAACTCATAATTCTACCGAAAAACTGTGAAAATACAAAATCGGAGTTCAATGCATGAACAAATGTGAACCAACGTAGTGAAAAGCACCTGAAGTGATATTTCAGCAGGATTCTCGAATGTAGGTGGTGAAGAGGAAGAGGTAACTGGCTCATCGAGTTTAGCGCAAACGTCACCGAACATTTCGCCCAGTAAATGATCACCAGTATGTCGCCCACCGAACGCTTGCACAAATTGCAGATTTTCACACATAATCCCCGATAAAGTCTGCAAAATGCGACCGATACCTTGCATGTTCAAAAATTTAAGCAGCCAAATGGATTCAAACTATTTTGCTCAATGAAATCATCGACTGAATTCACCTGCTCTCCTAGATGATGATTTAATTTGGCAACCATGTGGTGATCGGCTCAAAAAGCTCAAAGTGCCTCTCCTTATCCAAAGTTTGGTCAAAGTTTTCGGTCAACTCCCATAGGTTCCGGTAACTTCGCTGTTATGTTCCAAAATAAATGCCACTTTAAATTCTATTCAAATACCAGCGATGTTATCCGATTTTCAGA
>QEWY01001498.1:8182-147750 GCA_006503575.1 Baylisascaris schroederi
CATTTTAAGAGATATTGCTTATTTTTAAGAAATTTCTGAATTCATTAGTAGTGATGCAAAATTTGGATGCACAATTCCCATTGAAAATTAAGAAATTTAGTTTTGAAAATTAGGGAGCATTTCAAACAACTCTTTGATTGTACAATAAAATCACCTGTTTACAGAAAGCGGAAGTGAAAAAAAACTTCCGCTTTGTTTTTTAAACAGTGAAATTTTCGCATTTTTCTTCGTTCATCTCGGAAACCAAAAGCTGGAAATCATTTTAAGGTCACCTTCAACCTTTCCTAGAGATTAGAAAGTTGAAGTTCCTTAGAAATAACTAGATTTTTTTTTCATATTTTGAACACAAGGTTAAAGCGTCTCAAAACGATCCTACTTAGGGTTTTTTCTGATGTGATTGTAAGAAGGTATATCATACCAGTCGTCTGGCACGTCTTCCCACATTTGGAGCTAAGGAGTTTAAGAATTATTTCGCTAATTATCCTTCAGTAATTTATTAAAATGTTTAATCAAGTGAGTAGGAATTCATCAAAAAGGCGTAGATTGCACCAGTTCCTTTGGCACACCTGTTCACTTGTTGTTATCATTGAAATTGCTGTGATTTCTTCGATGATCTATATTTGTACTTATTGCATTTCCGCATTCAAATATTCATATATTATGATTATATAGGTCACTTAATCGCATATAATCGGGTGTATCACTTATGTGATAAGCAATATACGTGAATTTGATAAACAATGCATTAAATATTATATTGCTTATCATATTCGATAAAACTTCGATGATATTCATCGAAGTGAATATTTTAATAAACTAATCGAACGTGATGAGGATTTGACTATATCCTACATCATCGTATATAAATATTACCAGCAAAGTGATACAATACTGTAAGCGCGTGGACTGTACTATTATAAGTTGATGTCATATTGCTCTATGATGACTCTTACATAACATTCAACTGAGATTTTATTCAACACACCAAAAATCATCTGTAGAGTGCAGTCACATTATTATCGTTCTATGAAAGGAAATAAAAGAAAAACTTGCAGCGGGAATTATTTTGCAAGATGCTACTATCATCGATAGAGAATAACAAATAGTTCTGCAGGATGTAGAGTACGACTCGTACGATGAACAACGAAGTGATAAACAACTCTATCGTATGTTCAACGTTTGCGAGGTGGGCGATAACTTCCTTCACCACAATTTTGTAATCATTCTCTTCGCATATCCTCGCTAAAAAAGGGCATAAAAAATTAGATGCCTCTTTGCGTGTACTCTGAGTTGATCTATTGCAAAAGGGTTTTGAGCCTACAAAACAACAGAACAGAACTCGATTACGTTCACAAATGCATGATACGTATACGCTTGCTTTTCCTTTTTCTATACTTTGCATCCAACAAAACGATACCTCTACCAGGTATACCAACTATATACGTTTCCTATCAACTCATCACCCATAGAATTTGAGTTGTCATAAACATCCGAGTTTTAAGGCTTTCGCGTATGATATTTCGCCAGCAACGGTCTTCTCTTCGATAGTGTTCACTCACAAGTCTTTCATTTGTAATTATATATCATTAGTGTTTCTTATATTATCAGCGTCTCATTCCTAACCGGCATTTCGAATCTTTCAGCATTCACGATCGGTACACGTAGTATTTCAACAACTCTGAATCTGCATACAAAGTATTTCAACATTCCTAGCCGGCATATGCACTATATGACTACTCCTGAGTGGCATGCTTAGTGTTTCAAAATTTCCGACCGCAATATGCAGTGTTACAGCAGCTCGCGTAGGCACGCCTAATAATTTTCGGCTCGACATATCCCGTTTTATATTATTTCTGGTCGCCATACTTTCTATTTCAGAACTTCTTATTGGGAATGCGATATTTCAATATTTCGCGTTAGCATTCGTGGTTTTCGAATATTTCTCACCGACTTATTTGATTTCTGAATATTCCTGATCGGCACACCTCGTTTTCGAACATTTCACACCCGCATACGTAGTATTTCCATATTTGTCACCAGAACATTCATCCTCATTTTGGAAGCAACCCCTCGCAAAGTCGTTTTACATATACTGACATGTGGTGGCCTGAGCAGTTGGGATTTTCCAGTCGTCCACATTGTAAAATCTTGGAAAGTTGATGCGTTGAGCTTTCTGTGACGCTTATGTTCTGAGGATGTCTGCATAACCTTATGCGCACTTACCACTTCTTAGACGTCTAATCTTATGTTTGTACATCTTCAACAAAAGTATCTCATCCTCCTTGGAATTCCATTACGAAAACACGGCCCTCCCAAGTCATCTTACATTCTATGGGTGCCCAAGAATGCATTGATGATCTTTACAATCAAAGATCCGCTGTTCCAAGAGAATGCAGTTCGAAAGGAAATGCCTCAAGTTCAAAACGTAAAGTGAACCTGCGAATCGCTGTGTTCATCCTTGTTTTACGCGAGCACCCATATTGGATTGCTTCGCCATTGTTCAGGACACCCAAAAAACATTGCATTCTTTATTTTCCGATGAAAAAAAAACAAGCTAAAAACTATCCTCGATATCCTCGTAATCGAGTAGCACCGAAATGGCCACATGCTCCTCACAGGAACATGCATTTCGTTAACGCAGACTGCAGATGTATCCCTCCATGCCAGGTGGAATTGCATTACATTCCGCATCATCCCACCTTCCACCGAATCGACCTGCATAACCAGCGATTGCACAATTCACGTTGGGGCCGCAGCAACCGTCCGGTTCACCAGGTCTCCAATTCTGGAAAGTTAACGGGGTGTTGTCCACCCACGACCAGACGTTGCCAATTCTTTGTAGTCCCAGCCAGTATTCTCCTATGCCAACGCTAGTTGCGTGACCTGAAGTGTATTTAGTATCTGAATTTGCAGTGATGAAAACTGATTTCGGGGTTATGATATCAAATTGTTATTAAGCTACTATGACACCATTGATTGTTGCAAAAATACGCCTTTCTTGGATGCTTTTGTAGATCGCATTACTTCATTCACATCTGTCATTGTTTGACGTGTGAGACTAAATAATGTATCAACAGACGAGTCTTCTTACTATCTTTCTTCCTTAGTTATATAAGTTCTCCTCTCATCATTTTCTCTATCTGCCGCAAACGGTTCGTTCTGCCTGCTGAAATCCTAACCAATTTTTTTGTTTTTTTGATCGTGTTGATGTGTCAGCTGTTCATTCATACCATCACTGCAGTAATTCTCAATGATAACTTAATGAATCTCATATATCGACTCGCATGGCTTTTGTTGTGACTCCGACCTCACAGTCACTAAGCTCAATAAATGTATTTCAGGCCAATGATTGATTGTCACTTACTGTTCACCGATACCAATTCCGTTAGCGATCGGAATGACGCTAGGTCTCCTCCAAGTCTTCTGCAGAAAGCACGGGCGGTTGCGTGAGTGACTGCTCCAGGAACCTGAATGTCATCTTTACATATATNAAGTATGGAGATAAACTTGAGATGGCTCGAGGCGAAAAGTGCTCCAAAAAAGGGGTAGATGAAATAGAATGAAGAGCGTGGTAAATGGCGGAGTTGAAAAAAACGGTTGGCAGAATATTTCAACTTAACAGGTCAATTAGAATGTCAGCAGCATTCTGAACAGCAAGGCCACATGCACACAAATATGGCGGTGCTTATATATATACATATGTATACATATGTATATATATAAGCACCGCCATATTTGTGTGCATGTGGCCTTGCTGTTCAGAATGCTGCTGACATTCTAATTGACCTGTTAAGTTGAAATATTCTGCCAACCGTTTTTTTCAACTCCGCCATTTACCACGCTCTTCATTCTATTTCATCTACCCCTTTTTTGGAGCACTTTTCGCCTCGAGCCATCTCAAGTTTATCTCCATACTTCGTCATTTCAGCAGCACAGTGCTGACCAGATTCTGTGACGGCGAAGCTTATTCTTTAGTGCCTCATGTAAAACACATAGGGGGGGGGAAGGGGGAGGGATTTTTCGGCTCCTCTTTCCCTCCCTTTTCGTAAATAATAAGTGGAGGAATAGCGAGCAACACGTGATGCAGAAAGCTTACGGCGAGAAAGCATGCTCGTTGTCCTTGTGCTGCTGTTGCATTCAACCATCCGGCCGGACATGCTGCAATTGGAATTGGTTGCGAAATGGTTTTTATACAAAGACGTCACATTTTCATCATGGTGAGCAAACGTTCAGATGTTTATGATATTTAAAGTTACTCGTGTCATCGAAAAATGAGATCTAACAAATAAGTATTGCTTACATTTAATCACTCATGAGTCTTCTCTATCAAGAGGACATCTGGTTTGTGTCTCTCTTCTCATGTGAGCTTAAAGAAAGTAGCAATATTGTTAGATATTTGCATGAATCGTTTTACCGCCACCAGTTTCTTGCCTTTTAACGACCTTAGTTTATCGCCATAACCCGCTGGTTAATGATAACTGAGCAATGGTAGAGTGTTCGATAGTTACACATTGCAATAATCAGATTCAGTTATCGACTTAATTAAGAAAACAGAGAAAATATAAAGTTCATTTAGCGCAGCACTCACGTGCTGGTGGTTGCGGTTGTGGAGGTGCTGGAGCTGGTCCAGGTAGTGGAGGTAATGGAGGTAGAGGAGGTCGTGGAGGTACCGGAGGTAGTGGAGGTAGTGGAGGTAGTGGAGAAACCACCCATTGAAGGCGAGAACCGGAGAGGGAGTACGAGGTGAGCTTAGATGGAAGGTGGGGGTAATGATCGACATGAGCACTTCCATCCATGATATTTGAGCATATTTAATGCCTATTCTACTAGTTATGGGAGTAGAAACCATCAAATCCTCTTCTCGTCCCTTTTTCTATGCCACCATTTGTTCGAAAGGATAGATAGTTGTGAAGTTGTCAATGAAGGTAGGGACCTACCGACGAAGGAGATGCAAACAGCAAGGATAGTTGTCGAAAACATTGCGGAAAGTCACTCACTTCCCAAATGATTGATTCGAACACCACGACCCTTATTTTGTAGTCTCGGGTTGAGTGGATTTGCATTTTTGAAGATGTTTTGCTGAGGACAAAAAGTATCTGAATTGCATTACGCCGCATAGTGACGTCAGGTGCAATTGGTGACGCAGGACACATATTATTATGCCTTAATCTTTCGATACCACTAAGCATGAATTATTCACAGGTTTTTATTCTTTGCTTTATCGAAAAATGATGTATTAGCCATGGAATCGATCATGGAATTTACCAATCCCCATAGCTGCGAAGTTTTCAACAGTGAGAGCTAGGTTTGTTCATAACATTTATTGCGACTTGCTGAATTAAGAAAAAAAAAACCTATGCGAAATGAATAAATTTAAAAGAGGTCGCGAAATAGACAATGCAAGTGAAAGCAAAAAAGAGGAACTTATGTCCACCACATCGTGGCAACTTGCGGCAATGTCCATTATGCAGTACCGTCTTCACGTTCTGAATATTTCCTGCTGAGTAGACAGATGGCTGTTGATTTAGAGGTTTGGATCTGGCAGTTTCGAACGACAATAGGTGCTCCCTCTGAAGGTACATCTACAGGATTCATGAACTCGCATCTCTGCATTATGATCACCTCACCAATTCTTTAAGACATGAGTTCTAGAGGAATGTGGACGAGATTTTGATGGATGCAAGAATATGAGCGAGTTTTTTTTTATTTGAAGGCAGTCAAGTAAGTTAATATTTTGGAACATCTAACCATTTTTAGCTAAAGCACAGCACCATCATGTATTAACAAACCCGAACTAGAGGGCTCATCTTAGGATGGTGAAACTGAATCATTTCATATCTGCAGGAGCAAGGTCACTCCTCAAATGACATACAGGGATATTTTGCAACCTTGCAAAAAATTATCCCTTGAAAATTGCGGACCCCTAACCTTGCACACTTATAAAGCATGCGAGCTCTTGGAACCCAGATATCGATAATATTGCATGGTTACCTCACTAGCCATGCGCTTTCGAATTTCAACTCCCTTGCTGTCGGGTGTAGTAAGGCTGCGTTGAGCACTGCTTGTGGCTTCTAGGGAAACCAGATGGATTTAAGAACATTACCAATTCATACCTTCCACTTTGGAATTTTTAGCTTAGTCTTCAAGCAACCCTATCATTGTTCTCGTGTATCACTGAAGCAAGATCACACAAGCTATGTTGATCTCCCTGCTATTTTCTTCTCGCTTTTCCATATCCAACATGAAATAAACTGTTAGCAGCACATTGCGTGTTATCGCTAGTAGATCCTTTATGTGGTAACGGAGCAACCGAGATTTTCTGAAAAGCAAGTACTTATGTTGTGCATGAAAAACAGATTACTCTTTTTCAGAAAAGCTATCGAGAGCGTTTAGAATGTAATTATGAAAGACAAACAATTAGGTTATAGTCATAATCACGTTTTATATATGTCGAGCACTATGTATTCTTCCCTTAGGAATCCACGCTTAGTATCAAAACATTCATCTCTAAGCCACTTTCTTATTAATGTGCTGAAGAGAATCTCTCTTCAAAATTTTATGTATAACTTGGCTTCACGATGAAATAGAAATCAGCCATAGAATGTAATTATGAAAGACAAACAATTAGGTTATAGTCATAATCACGTTTTATATATGTCGAGCACTATGTATTCTTCCCTTAGGAATCCACGCTTAGTATCAAAACATTCATCTCTAAGCCACTTTCTTATTAATGTGCTGAAGAGAATCTCTCTTCAAAATTTTATGTATAACTTGGCTTCACGATGAAATAGAAATCAGCCTGTCTCACGTCTCTCATATACTAAGCGAAATTATCGTCAATAGAGTATTGCCAGCTAAGTGGGTTATACTGGGATAGACTGAGGTCATATTGGTTCCTGATCCCCTCTCACATGAAATTAAGCTGCTTTTTTAACCAAACGAACCAAAAACCGATTGCAATGTGCAATCACATTGTGATCGTCCTGTGGAAGGGAGCAAACAATATGTGTATAAAGAAGCAGGACGAGCGACAGGTTACTCACTGACTTACTGATTTAGACTTATTTAGAAACCCCTCAAGCCATGCTCATGCGCCAGGCACACCATCATTTCTGAAATCGCAAAGATTGAAGTCACTTCCAAGGACAGAGGACTGCTTATAACAACTACTAATGACAGGAGCGCTTAAGCGACAGAGTGCTCCCTTCCATAGAACGATCGTGGTGTGATTGCACTCTGCAATCGTTCTTTGGTTCATTCAATAAAAAGTCAGTTTGATTTTACACGAACAAATATGACTTCAGTCTATCCTCGCATAATCACTTCGCTGACAATAATACTCTACTCACTGTAATTTTTGTTAGTACATGAATAACGTGAGGCTGGCTGATTTCTATTTCATCGTGAACCCTTAATTCTCTTCAGTGCACTAATAAGAAGTTGGCTTAGAGATGAATGTTTTGATACTAGACGTGGATTCATAGGGGGAGAGTGCATAGTGCTCAACATATATAAAACGTGTTTATGACTATAACCTAATTGTTTCCCTTCCATAATTACATTCTAAACGCTCTTGATAGCTTTCTGAAAAGACTAGTCTGTTTTTCATGCACAACATAAGCACTTGCTTTTCAGAAAATCTCGGTTGCTCCGTTATCACATAAAGGATCTACTAGCGATAACACGCAGTGTGCTGCTAACAGTTTATTGCATGTTGGATATGGAAAAGAGAGAAGAAAATAGCAGAGATCAACATATCTTGTCTGATTCAGAGAAATATATGGACTTGTGTGATTTCTTGAGGATGTATGCATAACCTTATGCGCACGTACCAGGTGTTAGAGGATCTTTGCTGACGTCAGTGTCACATCGTTTTCTTGCCCCTACTCTCTAACCTTATGCTCCTACACTTTTAACAAAACCTTTCCACCCTCCTTGGAATTCGATTATGAAAACATCGCCCTCCCACGTCATCTTACACTCTGTGGGTGCCCAAGAATGTTGATTCCGTTCTGTGTGTACCTCAGGTTGCGTCGAGCGATTATCAGCGTTTCTATTCCTGTGTAATTCACTGATTTTTTCTAGCCGCATTGCCACCAGTGTGCTTCACATCCTCCACACAGTCCAGAGCATGCCTGGTGGCACCGACAGAATGAAATTCCAATGAAAAAATATACGGTAAAATATACGGTAGTTATGTGACTGCTAGAGACAAGAAATTGAAATGCATCTCAACACAGCCACTCATGAAACTGCCTAAGTTGACCCCTTACAGTACCGACTATATCGTTAGACTGAGGCGGCGTTGCAAATTTCTTGAGGATGTATGCATAACCTTATGCGCACGTACCAGGTGTTAGAGGATCTTTGCTGACGTCAGTGTCACATCGTTTTCTTGCCCCTACTCTCTAACCTTATGCTCCTACACTTTTAACAAAACCTTTCCACCCTCCTTGGAATTCGATTATGAAAACATCGCCCTCCCACGTCATCTTACACTCTGTGGGTGCCCAAGAATGTTGATTCCGTTCTGTGTGTACCTCAGGTTGCGTCGAGCGATTATCAGCGTTTCTATTCCTGTGTAATTCACTGATTTTTTCTAGCCGCATTGCCACCAGTGTGCTTCACATCCTCCACACAGTCCAGAGCATGCCTGGTGGCACCGACAGAATGAAATTCCAATGAAAAAATATACGGTAAAATATACGGTAGTTATGTGACTGCTAGAGACAAGAAATTGAAATGCATCTCAACACAGCCACTCATGAAACTGCCTAAGTTGACCCCTTACAGTACCGACTATATCGTTAGACTGAGGCGGCGTTGCAATTTGTGTGGAGGCGCAGATATGTTACGTTTTCTAACAATAATCCAGTCTTTATTATTTCATTATTGTTTTATTCTCAAATTTCTATTTCTCAACTTGCTCGTCATTGTTGCTTGTTAATAGTATTGACATTTAGCAATCTCTTTTCTACATATCCCGATCTCGTTCGTTAATGCATCAATAAAGATCTTCATTAGCCGTCTCATGTTATGTTTTATGATATTCTTTAATCGTCGCTTATTTACGTCGCGTTCTATGTTGTTTCAAAGTACATTAAAGGTTTAATTACTGAAGTTTGAGGTGTTCGGCGATCGCAGAGCTGACAAGTGTCCCCTTAATCTTGTGAACAAAGTGAGGACGAACCAACCAGGAGGTTGGTAGAAGCTGGTCGAGACAGCGAGGGTCGTAAGAGGACGAGCCTTCTTCAGATCAGGCCAGTTTGGTTATTAAAGGCGTTTATATGCTGCTGAACGTCTCGAGCAGTTTCGAGCATACCAGAAAAGTTGAAGGGCACAAACAAAGAAATATAGACGGCACAAGAAGGCAAATTTGCGGTAAACATCTGGGTCTGTACGAACTAGGTAGTGGTGGTTTGATATTCTTCAGAAGGCCTGATGATCGGCACGTCACAAAAGCAATCGTCCGACACCTCGTTTCTCGTGGAATACGTGCATTTGTTTCTGTTATGTCAAACCCTGCCAAAATTGAGACAGGTGCCGCATTTGTGTGGCAGCAATATTGCGCCCATAGTTTGTATCGTACCATTCACGTTGCACAACCTACCCCGAATTCTTGTCGTTTGTTATAATTGTCGTTGTTCTATTTACTGCTTTTACATTGTTGGTATTGTGACAGGATGTATGCTTGTAAGTGTTATTCTACGTGCATCGTGACTCTTAACCCTGTTATTCTTTTCTCATAATAAATAAACCAGCGATCTTGCTGTTTTTTTTTCTGCCATCTATATACGACCCGCAACATCGTTTATTCACGACAGGACCGTCAGATTCGACTTCTTGCCGTAGCGGATATATTGGTTCCAGTAAATTGGCGTTGCCGTTTGCGTGGAGGCGTAGCCCGGTTACGTTTCTCAGCATTATTCTGCCTTTACCGTTTTATTCTTGAATTTCTATTTTCAGCTTCTTTATTGTTGTTGGTTGCCAGTAGTATTGACGTTCGGCAATGTTTTCACTATATGTTCGCGTCTTGTTCGTTAACGCATCAGCAGAAAGCTTCCTGGCTTTCTTAGCTATATCAAGTCATAGTGTATGATGCTTCTGTATTCGTTTCACTTACCGATTCGAAGGACCGAAGGTCTGCACCAAGCATTTTGCAAAAGCTACGGGCACTGGCGTGAGTTGATGAGCCGGAAATCTGAACGCTTATCTGTATATATATATATATATATATATATATATATATATATATATATATATATATATATATATATGGTTTAGTTTAGTTTAGTTGAACTGGAAAACGTACGTAACTAGGAATACTGCGCACAAAACTCGTCATATTTACATATGTTGGGCAACATGAGTTTACTGCTTAGGCAGTAACTGACGTTGGTTTCAAACGGTTCACCAACCATTATTCGATGTCTAATGTTGTCCAAAATTTCTATCTCATCCAGTCTACTCGCTCTTTGCGGCAGGTTGCATTTTTTGCAATGTTTTTCTTTAACTGTCTAGCGCCATAAATGCTTCCAGATTCAGCTTGCGAAGGGCGTAATTTTGCAACATACAATTGAAAAGAGAGAATCTTAGGATTCTTTTCTTCTTCTCCACCCCAATCCCTAAATAAAAAGTGGGGAGACTAAGGGTAATATGTGGGAAAACAAGCGCACGACGAGGAAGCGGGATGGCAGTCTTTATTTTCCTTTTGCGCTGATCCATGCAGGCGGGCATGCTGCAATTAATTTTCATTACGGAATGGTTTGACATATTAATGACGTGTTTTGTTTAAAGAGCAGAAACTTCAAAATGTTGACGCTCAGAGCAACCGTTATCGACGGAAATTTTCACATGAAAAATGAGTAAGTGAGTCAGCTGGGATGTCGCTTATGTTTACACAGTTGTTAATAATGTTGAAAGGGATTTCCACTGAGTTATGATCTTCTGCACTTATGAGGTCGAAGAGATCAGCGTCAATCCTCAGAAATTTTGCTTATTTTGGCATTTCTTGTATTTTGATAGTAAGTAAAATGCAATTTTGCTGTGAAAATGCGACTCTTACGGATCATCGTTCACTTAGATGGCGATATATTTCTAACATTTATATGGTTTCAATTGTACGCCCAACGGTAATATAAAAAGAAAAATTGCTGCTTCAGAGAATTCAAACAGAAGAGAATTTGGCATCGTTCACACTTAGGCCGACATTGTGCAGTAATCATCGTTATTTGAACAGCTGAAATGACTTGATTTATTTATTTATAATCCATTTCATGTGCGTATAACTCTGTGGAACAATATAAACATTTTGTTCATGAGGTGATAAAAATTCAGGAGAAAGTAGAACGCTGAGTGAGTTTCCCGTGTTAATTAAGGTGTGGTCAATTGGTACCCTCAACGATATTATTTCTTATGTTCCCAACTCGGTTAGTCGTATCATCAGAGAGTTCTCACATGACAGTATGTAGAATGGAGCCCTTCCAGTGAGCAGGTTTGCTTTGTGAAGTTCTTGCAGCATGCTGAACCGTCGTCGAGCAATGACTGGTTTTATACATTGCAGCTGCATATTGCGGATGGGACGACAGTGAACACTTTTGATACCGATGCTCGTTCGTGAAGATGTATTGATCCCAAAATATTGTCGAAGCTCGTTCAGTCTACCCGCTCTGCATAACAAAAACCGTTGTTGCGTAGAGGTGATACTAAAGAGAACTGTTGTTTATCTGTTATATGGTGTGACATCGAATGAATTGCTGCTTATTGTATGACGCGAAACTGCTCATCAGAGTATTTGAAGCTTCTCAAGACTTAAGATTCCTTTAAAGAAGTTAACAATCCGTGAACAGGTCGTTTTCATCGACTCAACTAATAAGAAACAGAGCAGACTGCTTAGATTACATGATCTTTAGAAAATCCACGACGTTTTCAGTGATCATAGAATTTCATTTCATAGACGAATTGAATTCATTTGAGATTCTTTGAAAATCAGAGAAGAACGCTGACATTCATAGCACGAGACGCTTAGACGACTTAGTGAGTGCTAACGTTCGCCATTTTCCTTTTTTTTTCCGCTCGATGGATTGTGAAAATGCATGCGGAGTGAATTCAAAAGCGTTGTACTGCCGTCATTCACGCTGTTGGTAGATGAGAGGATTGGTCACTTTATCGACAAATCGAAGTGAAGTGACAATCACAAAGAATTATCAAAAAACTGTCCACTGTCCACAACGTCGTAATATGAAACGAGTTATTCAGTAAGCAACATAAAAAGCCGAGAAAAGTGTGCAAAATAAAGGATCCGAGAAAAACATCTATCATCGAGCTAGATGTGAAAGAGGACTTGCTAATGTGATCGTTTCCCACAACAGATGATATACCAAGAAAACACTAGAAGACTCAATTCGAGTAGTGAAAAGGAATTTCCGGTAATGGAAAGATTGTTTAAAAAATTCCATCACCAAAAAATTCCATCACCAAAAAATTCCATCACCGTTTCATCCATTCCATCACCAACTTCTTCCAGCAAAATCTTTCCGCTTGACACATTCTCGGAAAACTTCGGTAAACGAGAATCCTTTTCCTTAGAAAAAAGATCATCGCAAGCTCTAATATAGAATGCTTTAAATGGATGAAAACTCTTCATATCTTATGATGAGAGAAGACAAAGGGTCATTGCAAATGAAAGCAGATGGTTTTGCTGCACATTTCGATCGAATTTAGTTGTTCGCAGCACGAGCAAACAATAAAGAAAAAAGAGAAGAAGAAGTCAGGACAAGATAAAAGTTGTTTCAGTGTTTGTTGTATCACGTTGCACATTATAAAACTTCGTTGCTCCAATAATAATGTGTTGAATGGAGCTGTCGTTTAGTTCTTATCTGTTGACATTTGAAACAGGCTATTGCTTGCTATAATGAATACAATTATTCAGTGATGATTTGAAGTTTTAAAGATTGAAGCGTTGTTCAAAGGTAACGACAGAAGGTACTCGAGCCTGCTCTTCGACACAAAGAGAAAACCGAAGCAGGTCAGTGAGAACTGATCCAGAAGAAACAAACTGATTCCATTCGAGATCTTGCAAAGCACACAGATTTATTGGGAGGCGGAAATATACAGATGCGTTGAGACAACTGCTCTCGAAAATTTTTGATCATGATATTTGACCAGATCTTATGAAGACAATTATGCTTTGTAGTCTTGAAATATTTCCTGACATGCATTTCAAATCCTCCCATTTTGTTGCTCTTGCACTATTTTCGCTGTTTTTTTGTGCACTTTATCACAGAAAAATTGATATTTCGTGGACAGCCGCCAAATCACATGTATTTCATCGAGATTTCCATCTGATTTTCTATTTTCTTCAATTTTCTCCCAATTTTCGTGAACCTCATCTCCTGAATCGCGATAAGAAACTTAAAACGATTATCTGATGGGTTCGTCGATGCTACTTATTTGTTTCCTTTTGTTGTCACATAAAAATGTTCTTTGTTATTGTGTAATTGAGAAATAGGGTTATCAAATATATTGAATGTGTTTGTGAGCATAATCATCTGAATTTAATTTATGTGCTATGTGATCGGATAATTTGGTGACACTGAAATGTTGTGATGACGTTCTGTTACTGTTAGGAACGCGCTTCTGGTTGAGTTACCAGAAATACCAATGAATCTTCCAAGTGAAGCCGCTCTTGCTGGATATATCAACGAGACTGCAATACGAAGAAAGAATCTAGCAGAATCAAACTGTGGAAGAAGCTGCAGAGAAATACGTCAAATGTTTTGTAGGCTGTAACAAGCATCAAGAAGATCCGAAAGTTTTGTGCTTGGATTTGATCTTGCATACGAGCTATTGCTCATTTGCATACGGCAATTGAACATTCGCAGTGGAACTCGTTTGCAATGACCATCTTCTTGGAGAAAATACACCGGTAGGTTCCGTATCATGTATCTTCTAAAATTTTAGGAAGTTCGCTTGGTGTCCAGAAATATGAAGCTGGAAATTCTTGTAAGGGTCGTGTGCAATGTTGAACGGCGGTGGTGATGACGAGGAGGGTGAGAACTGCGAAGGGCTATGCTGCTTGTTGCGTTATCTGTATTTTTGTTGTGCAAAGAATAGCCGCTTTTATGTGATTTTGCATGGTTGCTCCACGTAGGTGCATTGTAGTGATGCAGGAACTGTGCGCATGTGTTTGAGTGGCATGTTTACGTTTCAACGGAGGCACCACTGGAGTTGGAGTTATCGAGAAGCTGAGATTAAGGGTAGAGCTAGAGTAATTATATTACATCGATTTTGATGGTCCCTTCTAACAAATGCATTGATGATCTTTACAATCAAAGATCCGCTGTTCCAAGAGAATGGAACTCTAACGGAAATGCCTGAAATTCAAACTTGAAAAAGTAGTTGGAACTTGCGAATCGCTGTGTTCATCTTTGCTTTACGCCAGCACCCTATTGGATTGTTTCGTCGTTGTTCAGGACACCCAAAAAACGTTGCATTCTTTATTTTCCGGTGAATAAAAAGAGGCAAAAAACTATCCTCGATATCCTCGTAATCGAATAACAACGAAATGGCCACATGCTCCTCACAAGAACATGCATTTCTTTAACGCTGACCGCAGATGTATCCCTCCATGCCAGGTGGAATTGAGTTGCATTCCGCATCGTCCCACCTTCCACTGGATCGACCTGCATAACCAGCGATTGCACAATTCACGTTGGGGCCGCAGCAACCGTCCGGTTCACCAGGTCTCCAATTCTGGAAAGTTAACGGGGTGTTGTCCACCCACGACCAGACGTTGCCAATTCTTTGTAGTCCCAGCCAGTATTCTCCTATGCCAACGCTAGTTGCGTGACCTGAAGTGTATTTAGTATCTGAATTTGCAGTGATGAAAACTGATTTCGGGGTTATGATATCAAATTGTTATTAAGCTACTATGACACCATTGATTGTTGCAAAAATACGCCTTTCTTGGATGCTTTTGTAGATCGCATTACTTCATTCACATCTGTCATTGTTTGACGTGTGAGACTAAATAATGTATCAACAGACGAGTCTTCTTACTATCTTTCTTCCTTAGTTATATAAGTTCTCCTCTCATCAGAGCCATCTCAAGTTTATCTCCGTACTTCGTCATTTCAGCAGCACAGTGCTGACCAGATTCTGTGACGGCGAAGCTTATTCTTTAGTGCCTCATGTAAAACACATAGGGGGGGGGAAGGGGGAGGGATTTTTCGGCTCCTCTTTCCCTCCCTTTTCGTAAATAATAAGTGGAGGAATAGCGAGCAACACGTGATGCAGAAAGCTTACGGCGAGAAAGCATGCTCGTTGTCCTTGTGCTGCTGTTGCATTCAACCATCCGGCCGGACATGCTGCAATTGGAATTGGTTGCGAAATGGTTTTTATACAAAGACGTCACATTTTCATCATGGTGAGCAAACGTTCAGATGTTTATGATATTTAAAGTTACTCGTGTCATCGAAAAATGAGATCTAACAAATAAGTATTGCTTACATTTAATCACTCATGAGTCTTCTCTATCAAGAGGACATCTGGTTTGTGTCTCTCTTCTCATGTGAGCTTAAAGAAAGTAGCAATATTGTTAGATATTTGCATGAATCGTTTTACCGCCACCAGTTTCTTGCCTTTTAACGACCTTAGTTTATCGCCATAACCCGCTGGTTAATGATAACTGAGCAATGGTAGAGTGTTCGATAGTTACACATTGCAATAATCAGATTCAGTTATCGACTTAATTAAGAAAACAGAGAAAATATAAAGTTCATTTAGCGCAGCACTCACGTGCTGGTGGTTGCGGTTGTGGAGGTACTGGAGCTGGTCGAGGTAGTGGAGGTAATGGAGGTAGAGGAGGCCGTGGAGGTAGTGGAGCTGGTGGCTGCGCTTTGGTCGTCGTTATCTGAAGGGCTGAAATGATTCTTCTTTACTTATTTATTTATTATTATTTTCTCGTTCTTTTTACATATTGCATATAAGGCGTAGCGTTGCTAGCACAAATAGGGGAAGTTATTGATTGTTTGAAAAGTTAAAGAACGTGCGCACCTTGAAGCGTTAAATGGAATTTACAATTGCAAGAGAGGTAGGTGCGCTCAGATGCTATCGTCAACGATCGCGTTAATTTATCCACCCTCTTTCTGTCATTTTGGTGATGTTTTTGCAGCTTGTTGAACCACCCATTGAAGGCGAGAACCGGAGAGGGAGTATGAGGTGAGCTTAGATGGAAGGTGGGGGTATTGATCGACACGAGCACTTCCATATTTGAGCATATTTAATGCCTATTCTTCTAGTTATGGGCGTAGAAGCCATCCACTCCTCTTCTCGTCCCTTTTTCTATGCCACCATTTGTTCGAAAGGATAGATAGTTGTGAAGTTGTCAATGAAGGAAGGGACCTACCGACGAAGGAGATGCAAACAGCAAGGATAGTTGTCGAAAACATTGCGGAAAGTCACTCACTTCCCAAATGATTGATTCGAACACCACGACCCTTATTTTATAGTCTCGAACTCAGTGGATTTGCATTCTTGAAGATGTTTTGCTTAGAACAGGAAGTATATGAATTGCATTACCTCGCATCGATGATGGCATTAACTGGAACTGATGATGTACGACACATATTATTATGCAATAATCTTTCAAAACAACTGAGCATGAATTATTCACAGGTTTTTATCCTTTGTTTTACCGAAAAAGATGTATGAGCCATGGAATCCATCATGAAATTTAACAATCCCCATAGCTACGAAGTTTTCAGCATAACAAGCAGCTTATTGGCTATGTGATAGAGATCATTAAGCGAGAGAGTGCTCCCTTCCATAGAACGATCGTGGTGTCATTGCACTCTGCAGTCGGTCTTTGGTTCATTCGATGAAAAATCAGCTTTATTTTATGGAAGAGGCATCAGGAACCAATATGACATCAGTCTATCCCCATATAATCCACTTCGCTGACAATAATACTCTACTTGCTGTAATTTTTGTTAGTACATGAATGACGTGAGGCTGGCTGATTTCTATTTCATCGTGAAGCCAAGTTATACATAAAATTTTGAAGAGAGATTCTCTTCAGCACATTAATAAGAAAGTGGCTTAGAGATGAATGTTTTGATACTAAGCGTGGATTCCTAAGGGAAGAATACATAGTGCTCGACATATATAAAACGTGATTATGACTATAACCTAATTGTTTGTCTTTCATAATTACATTCTAAACGCTCTCGATAGCTTTTCTGAAAAAGAGTAATCTGTTTTTCATGCACAACATAAGAATTTCTTGAGGATGTATGCATAACCTTATGCGCACGTACCAGGTGTTAGAGGATCTTTGCTGACGTCAGTGTCACATCGTTTTCTTGCCCCTACTCTCTAACCTTATGCTCCTACACTTTTAACAAAACCTTTCCACCCTCCTTGGAATTCGATTATGAAAACATCGCCCTCCCACGTCATCTTACACTCTGTGGGTGCCCAAGAATGTTGATTCCGTTCTGTGTGTACCTCAGGTTGCGTCGAGCGATTATCAGCGTTTCTATTCCTGTGTAATTCACTGATTTTTTCTAGCCGCATTGCCACCAGTGTGCTTCACATCCTCCACACAGTCCAGAGCATGCCTGGTGGCACCGACAGAATGAAATTCCAATGAAAAAATATACGGTAAAATATACGGTAGTTATGTGACTGCTAGAGACAAGAAATTGAAATGCATCTCAACACAGCCACTCATGAAACTGCCTAAGTTGACCCCTTACAGTACCGACTATATCGTTAGACTGAGGCGGCGTTGCATTTTGTGTGGAGGCGCAGCTATGTTACGTTTTCTAACAATAATCCTGTCTTTATTATTTCGTTATTGTTTTATTCTTGAATTTTTCTTCCCGCAACTTGATTATCGTTGTTGATTGTCAATAGTATTGACGTTTTTCAGCGATATGGGATTCAAATTCCACGCTGCTTTTCTTTTACCATTTATCATAGAAGGTGCAATGTTTGCCATCCTTTTCAGCGATTTTCAACAGTTCTCACACCTTAATTTAAATCTTTGAAACATTTCAACTTGATGTATTTCCACACTTTTTCCTCTATATAATCGTTGGAAATACATGTATAAGGATGTAAAAAAGGAAGAACTATTCACATTATCTTTGATATTGTTCAGCGGCTTAAGCAGTACTATTCTTTCATCTTAGAATGGTGCATACAATTTTTTTTCAGCAAGTTTACGATTTAAAAAAAAAACTTCGTGCTTTTTTTCAGATTCATGCAAAACAAGTGGACTTTTAAAGAACTCATTAAAGAGATGTTTTTTTTTGTTTTTGTTGTTGTTGTTGTTGTTTTTGCAAAGATAGGAATTTTTTTGCAGAAATAGGACTGGTTTTTCTGTAAAGATGGGATTTCGAAATGAAATAGATTACATCGAAGTTCTTTAAGTTGAATCAATGAAGCTATTGAAGATTATGATTACTAATTAAGAAAACGCGGACCATCTATGTATATAGACTGTATCCATAATCGCATTATAAATCTTATTTGGGCACAGCTAAGTTTTCATTAAACATTTGTAACTTTGCAATGCGAATGCAATCGTCCATGTTTTCCTAATAAAATCAACTAAAATATCGACTTTATTTTTGCAAATTATCCTTAAAGAGAAAAATAAATGCAACAATAGCAATCGAAATTGTAAAGAAGAACGTTGAGAATGCAATGATGAGACCAAAATTTGCAAGAGAAATACAAAATGGCGTAATCGTTGAAAACGAAAACGATGAACTCAGTCCTTCGTTATTTATTCGATTCAGTGCAGCCAACTCTGAAAACAAATAAATAAATAAATAAAAATACTTATCAAAAGCGTTCAAAAGTATGCAAGAAGAGGGATTTACTACGAATGGGAAAATATCCAGAATATGAGTCGTTTTTTATGCGTCAATGCAGATTTATTTCTGCATCTTATTATTTTATTGTTTTCTTTTTTATTATTACTTTCATTAGTTTATTAGAAAATGAATAAGTGTTTCTTTGCTTACAGAAACTCTGCTTAAAAGGGGAAAATTTGACTTCAATGTAATGTTTTGTTCGCATGAGAAAAATTCTATAATTCAATATGCACTAGTAGATTAAAGCTATTTTCTTATCTTATAAATACCGTGCTATTCTTCATATTTTCTCATGATTATCCTAACTCAAATGCGTTTGCATATAAATTCGCAATAAAAACGTTGAGGAAAAATATCAAAAACCTTTTTTTTACCGTTGTTCATTCGTTCTACCTCCTATAAAATAACAACACTTACCATCATCACCTATATTTTCATCGATATCAATCACATTCAATGGCTCAGCATGTAATCGCCATGCGGATAATGAGCTATCATTGATAAGTGCTCTTCGTTGTCTAATTTCATCGCATTTTGGTGGCTGAAATAATATACAATAATGAATCCTATCTCAATTTCTAATCAATGATGAAAATTTTCCATAAAATTAATTTTTTTTGCAATAAAAAAATTGCATAAAAAGTTTACCCGATAGTTTTTGTAATGAAAAATCGCTCGTAATGGTGGAAACATTTTCTTCTAACATTATTCACTTTCTCAGACAAAAAATTTTTGCAGAAAAAATAAAATTATACAAATTATTGCATCAAATATGCAAATTATTGTATCAAATATGCAAATTATTGCATAATGGGTCTAAAACTTATGCAAACCATTCTGCTAGATTTCACAAAACAGTTTAAAGCATTGAATCGTTAATGTATGGCTAGTTAATGGTTCAGTAGTTTCTAACGAATCAATCACCTCATATTGGTTTGATGTAAAGAGTAAACCACTTCAAGAACCGAGCTTCTTGAAGTGGCAAAGATTCGTGCAAAATTTGAATCCCTCTTCGTCGTTTTCTAATTCCCCTCCCTCCCCCTTCCTTTTCCCTCTCATTTGTTTCGTTTCCTAATGCTGGCGGGTTTCACAATCTAGAACATAATCCAGCATATACTATATGGGAACGTTGACGTCATTGAATGAAATATTACAGTGAGTTGATCACAAATCTGTTCGCCACGCACACAAACCAAAACATCACATTGAAAACCGATATCCGTTCGATCAGGAAATTTAAAAACAATCGATTTGGCTATCGCCGACATTTCCTTATTATCGTATACTGGTGTTGGAATCACAAATGAATCCAATGAGCATCTGAAAAATATTTTACGCATTTTTTTTCTTTCTTTTTCACATAAGGTTGCTTTAAAAGTTTCAAATCGACTTGAAATGTTTCACTTACAATCGAAACGTTTTAATTTCTTCGTGGAAATGGCCCAAATAAATTAAGAATATTTATGTACTTGAAATAAGAAATGAGACATAAATAAACTCGATGAGAGAATTTCTTAGATGAGCATATCTATGTTGCCTCCGCTGATCTTTAGTTCGAAGATACAAAGATCTACATATTGAAGGGATCAAGCGTCCACGGCTGTTCCGTGTAAAATGCCAACAGGACTTCATATATCATATGTGCAAGACCATAGTTTTTTCCATCGATAATATTGAATATTACCCTCTTTTGTCGATGACGAGTTCTTTTTGGTGATCACCTCCTTCAGCATAACAATTGCTCACCAATATAGCATGCATACCTATAAAATAGCATTTAATTAGAAAAAATTTTTATTTAAGCGATTTTTATGCGGTTTATTATGCATGTGCCTATAACCTCGACTGAAAATGTAAAAATAAAAGAAAAAAAGCATAGGAATGAGCTGAATATGAAAGCTTTAGAAGTGTGGTCGAGTAAAAATCTAAAATAAAATTGTGCTGCATACCTCAGAATTTGATTTAATGATTTGATTGGAAGGATTTTATTATTGACACTATTTTATCGGATTGACGATGCCTGTTTTATTGTTTTTGCGCATCATAAACGTTTGTTCTCTATGCTAACATGCTCATTGAACAGACAAAATTAAATGCAGAATTAGTCCTTGACACATATCTTTTCCATGTCTAAGCATAAACAAGAAGGATATGTGCTAACCGGCAATTCCTCCACTGCATGACCATTCATGCTCAATGATATCTCCAACGCGAACGTTTTTAACCGATTTACCAGATGATCCTTTTATACGATACTCACATTTTGGACTATCAATTGTTCCTGTTAGCTCCGTTGATTGAGGCATACTGAAATGGAAACGAAACTGCTTATAATGTTCGCGCAATCACCGGCATAATGCGTGGGAGGGGGAGGGAAGCTCCAGCTCAATCAGCCATGAGCACACGTGTTCAGCGTAGCTGAAACGAGGCAATCAAATAATCGATGGGTCATGCTTATGGTCGTAGCACCTACTCAGCCATACGGATTTCGTTGATTGTCTCGTCCTTGTTTTCTCAGCTTGATGGAGTTGAAGCAGGATAATATGAATATCAGCAACTGCGATTTCCGTTCCCTACAAACTTACCCTTTATAAGGGTAGGTTTGTAGGAAAAACCGAATGGGAAACCGAACCAAAATGATTTCGAAGTCAAGTTCATAGCAACTTTTGCTTCATTTATTTCTTACAAGCTCGAAATTCGTACACTCACAAAACAAACAATCTTTCATTTATCAGAGGTGCAATTTCTACCTTCACAATATTCAGCTAAACGTTACAAAACGAAAGCGTTCAATCGCAAGCAGTTTTTTATTCGGCAAAAAAAACCCCCGAACAATAAACTCCATATGAAATGGTTGTGAATTTTATCGTGTAGTCTTCCTTACACATAGCATTATTTTGGCCAATATTTTGACAATATTGGCATCAGCTGACATAATGCCATAAAGGTAAATTTACCTGACATCAATTTTGCTCGTTACGGTTTTATCGATTTCCGCATATGCACACTGAATACGATATGCTCGATCCACTTTTGTTACGAAATTCTCGTGAAAACTGACAACAACGGTGAAGGAAATTGTTACACCTGGTGGCGATAACTAGAATATATATGCGATTAAGTAAAGTTAAATAAGAGTCTGTATCAGTGTTTTTCATAAAACATGGGGAAACGATTACTGTAGAGTATTATTCTTTCAGTTCAACAATTACCGTAGTTATCCAGTTATCACTTATCAGTTCAGCTATTCAAGTTATTTATGGAAAGCCTACGATGGAACTGCTTCCATGTGAGTGGAAAAAACTTTTTTGAAGGTAAAACTGAAAGCTTATTCGATCATAAGTAATCCATAAAAACCTATCGAAAGTGTTCCTGCACCGATAGAATCCAAATTCGTCCCCCTTTCATTTTTTTTTTTTTTTGCTGGCGCCGACTCTCAGCATGAAGAGAACATTTTCTTCCGAAACGACTCTAACTGTGGTACGCAATGGTGGATCAACTGAATATTTGTTCAACATTTTGTTATAATTCCACCTATTCATTCATCAATTGAATGAGTAGTTCTAGTTGAAGATATAGGAGAAAGTGTTTGTGGACTCATCCCTGTCGGTTGGGCGATACAAGCAAAAAATTAAGGAACACCAGGTAGAATGCTTACGGTGCGAGCCCTTTTCGCATTGCAAGTGCCTAGTTTAATGTCGATGTTAGCAATTGTTCTTGTTTGTCGCGTTGTTCTAGGACCATTCTCACAAACTGGACATGGTGGACAACGCAAGTGGTCATTGATGCCTGTCATCGATCCGTACATCTCTTTGTCCGCTAACCGAGAAGAGGTTCGCAATAACGACGAACCCAAATTACCTTCTTGGCCATTACCTCCACCTTTAAACGATTACTGTTTAATTGTATTCGAAAAATATTTTTATTTTATTTTATTAATTATTTCTCTAGAGAGATTTTCTTCTTCGCAGCTACATGAGAGAAATCCAAAATTGCAGCATCTATCAACTTTTCAAAATTTCTAAGCTTTTTAATGCAATTTCTTCAGGAAAAAATTCGACTCAAATGATCAACATAGAGACTCATCCTGAAAGACTTTCATAATAGGAATAGAGCCCTTTCATCACTTATAGCTTAGATGAATCAGTTGCGGTACGTATTGTTTCGTTTGTCTGCAGTATTTAACCTAAAGAGCAACTGTAAAGTTTCTGTCAAAGTTGTGCCAATAGCAAAAGCATATTTGTGCTAAAATTAAACCTAAGCATTTCATCCACATAAACAATGCTCTCATTCGGCGAAGTGGGGATCTATCTTATTGAAAATTTACCCAATTGTATTGGGTAAAACTACCCAATTGCCCAATTGTATGAATCTTCAGTTTGCTCATATTTCCAAAAAATTGTTCTTCTCGAAATTTTCCATTTCATTTCTTTAGTTTCCCATTTACTTACCCCTTAAATATCATTCCATTCAAGTGGGAATAGGGAATGTAGTCCAGAAAAAGAAAAACGTTTAATCGAAGCAAATGGAATATATTTAGTGATGCGAAAATAGGAAACCTTTTGCTGAAAATCATCCACTGAAAGAAATTGATGCATTTTAAATGCGTCTATAAAACGAGTTTTAAAATTCGAGATAAATTTGCATCGAATGCTAGAGAGAATATTGCCATTTGAGTACTTTAGTACGACGAGTGATTGAAAAGAGCGAATTTCACAAAGCGGAAAAATCTGAGATGAAAATTTGGAATATTCGATTCTTTTTTTTTAATAGGAGTCGAATTACAATTTATCGAAGCGATATGAAATGTACGAAAACGATTGCAAAAAAGATGTAGTGAATCATTGTCACCTATTTCAATTGTATATTAGATTTATAATATTCTTTTGTTTCATAAGAAACTCCTCACGCTGAAAGTGTTATACTTAACACAAATATATAGTCTGAAAGACGCATTTCTTGTAGAATGAGACGAAAAAAAAAAGTTGCTGAATTTAGATCGCTGCGTCGAATGTAGCAAATTCAAGCGCAGTGATTGAGCATATTCGAATAGTCGAAGAATAAAGGCTCCTCAAAGGGCTAGGTGGAGAGGTATATTAATGAAGGTATATTAGTGAAATTAATAAAACGTGATCACATTATGATTATCATTCATCATTTTGTATTGCTTACTGTGCGGTCGGTTTAAAGTGGGGTCCGACCAGACTATCTGATTCCGTCTTACTTAGTCACTCCAACCAGAGGCGAACGAAGGCGATGGAGCAAGTTAGAGCTCTCCTCTTGAGTGGAACAACGATGAATCGACTCGTCAGTATCGGATGGGCAGAAGATGAGCCCAAGCCCTAACCTTCATGCTACCTTATAACTTCAGCTAAACGGAAGTTGTAGTTATATGAAGAGATATCTATTCGTAATGAATGCTTTATCGATTAAAGTAAATAAATAAATAAAGCAAATAGATTAGATTATGAGAATATTGAAATTTTCTTACCTGTACCTGTTTGTGCAAAATTTCTAACACATTGATCGTTAGTATATTCACCTTTCACAAAAACTTTTCCTTTGAAAGGTTTTTCCGTATTCACAGCGAAACGAATATAATCACGTTCGCATTGCACCGTTGGAGTGCCTAAATCCATAGTGAACATTCGAAAATATCGATGAAGTTATGAGTTGAAATGAGAAAAAAGACTATTTAAAAATTGAATCGGAATTAATAAATCAAAAGCATTGAAATGGAATTAAGTACTTAAGAAATTCACAGTTATGAATCGAAATATGGGGTTTATTTTTTCTTATAACATTTTGATTGTATCGAATCATATGTGACTTCAATTTCTAAATGCTATTCGTGCCAGTCTTTTTTCCAACAAAAAAAAACCCTCATTACAGCTTTATCATGGATTTTTTCTTTTTGAATTTTCTTTTTTAAGTTAGAAAAATAAAGGATATGGAAGTTCTATGCAATTTGATGCGTTGATTATTGATAGAAATTGAATGTCAACATGTAATATTGTCGTGACAGATGACTGTATTGTGATCACAATAACTAATTGCCACAATCATACGCCTCAACGATTCGATAAAACATTGTCCTTGTAGATAAGTACGACAATTATCAGCAATATTCTCAACGTCATAGCACTCAAAGCAATGTGTGCTTAAGCATTCTTGACTTAGTGACCTCTCTTCCTATATACATCTAATTGACACATTTTTGTGCTCTTAACTCATTCACATCTTTCTATAATCTTTCTACTCACTCCTAAAGGTATCTACCTGTAATTGTGAACGCCCATCTTGATAGGATCACTATTTGTTACAATGGTATCTATAATATTGATAAAGAATTGGAAAATTCTTCTTACCGATTACGCTATTGTCAATCGACATAGACTGCATTATGCGTACCTGAAATAGTAAATTTATTAGGGAATGAAAAATACACTTTGAAAAATTTTTTTGCTCTTGATAGAATACGAACCTGAAAGATTGAGATTGCTGTGTGGGACATCAAACAACTAAGCTATTGCAAAAATATTCAATTGAATTCTTTCACGCTTGAGTTTTGATGAGAAAATGAATTCTTCCAGTTGACTGTAAACGGAATTCCGTATTTGTTGAATCCATCTCTAATAAAAGAGGCCACTGTTTTCATGAGAAACTTCTTTTGAATTGGAACAAATTTAAAAAAAAAACTTATTAACTTAACCGATGAATTCCTCATTTAGGAATTGAATGAGGGTAATTAGAATGAAATAAAATATCATAAATCAGAATTGAGAATTAACAATGGCATAACAATACAAGCATTTGTATATTAATAACCACCTCTACTTTCGTAATATGCAAAATGAATTTATTCAGCTTCATTTCACAGTTGAAATTAACTTTCTTTTATTCAGGAATGTTTTTGTTTGTTTGTTTGTTTGTTTGTATGTTGGTTGGTTTTTGCAGATCAGTGAAGGAGATTCTTTGGAATGAATATTTGACCTGTAAATATTGAACGTCCTAGATGAATAAGGCAGTGGGCAAAATAGGGGGATGTGCTATTATGAGGTTAATAGGCGAG
Source organism: Baylisascaris schroederi (assembly GCA_006503575.1). Taxonomy (NCBI): domain Eukaryota; kingdom Metazoa; phylum Nematoda; class Chromadorea; order Rhabditida; family Ascarididae; genus Baylisascaris; species Baylisascaris schroederi. The sequence continues at coordinate 34,145 of QEWY01001498.1, forward strand.
GACGACATCTGCTGACCATAACAAAAGACAACTTCTTACAGCACTCATTAAGATCCTCGACAAAAAAGGCGCTGGTCACTCTGCATATATAAAAAGTGCTGGTCACTCTGCATATACAAAAGGTGCTGGTCACTCTGCATATATAATTTAGCCTAACCAACTTTTTTCAGCGAGCAAAAAAAAGAAACATTTCAAATTTTCCAAATGGAAAAATTCATTTCCATGAATGGGGAGAAATAATAAAACAAATTCAATTTTTCATCCGCATTTAAGAGAATTGCTTCAGACATTTATAAAGGAAAAACATTAGAGTATAAATGAGTGATGCAATCAAATCCGTAACCGGCAATATATGTTCCAATTGTGCGATGAATTTGGCAATTTGCCAACTTCAAAATTGACAGCGATATGTCCACCCGAACACCTGCACCTATCAAAATCGAATCCATTCTGTTGACGATGGAGGAACGATCATTAAGCCATTTAGCTGGTATATATTTCATAATCTCTAAAGAGCAACGGTTCCAATAAACCTCACTAAATTATTAGCCTCTGAAATAAACGCTAACGAATTAGCTAGCACTCATTACATTTTCCTCAAATTTTCATAATAAGAGCCAATAATTTTATGAAGGTGAGAAACGTTTCTCATTCAGAAACGTTTTTGTTTTTAGAAGTTCCTATACTTGATCATTTTCGCAATGCTTTTTCAATAAGGGAATAGTATTTAGAAGTGATGTCGACGAAGAAAACAAGAACTAGCCATTTGTAAGAGGAAAATTGGCGATCCGATGCGCATTATTGAAAGATGGAGTCCTTTTAGCGATCGACGAATCGAACAACACCACCGTCAAGAGCCTTTAATATCCACCAAAGATGCGCTAGTGAGCACAATTTGTTCATTGAAGCACAATAGAGTGTCACATAGTTGACCACGCCCGATTCATCCAAACTACCATCTTTCACCTTCACTTTGCATACCTTGACATAGAAATCCTTCTTTAAATCTATTATTGCAAACAGTGACAATAAGAACAGAAGATTGACACATATGCTAAACTCTAACACACAAATTTGTTAGTATAAACGATTTCTTTGTTATTTGCGATATCGAATACGGTTTATTTGCTAGAATGATATAGCAGCATATTTCATGGTCATATCTAAAACATTTTACGCATTCTGAAATGACTTTCTAATAGGCATTGTCACGTATCATCCAAATGCGGCAAGAGAGAATTAAAGCTTTCGAAAAAGTTTTTGAAGGAGCGCTGTATATTACGGCACCCTAATTAGGTTGGATAGTCGAATTTTGAAGTGGCGAAAATTTAGATACGCATATTCTTCTTCTTTTTACTATTTTGCTGTCTCTTGTGGCGTCGTTCTCTATCTGCAACCTTTTTTATTGCTCATCACTGAAGTTACAACGCACAGAAATAGCGAGGAATTTTTAATTCCGCTCTTATAAACCTGTATGTTCATCGAATGGATAGTACAATTGAATAGAGATCACGTTTAGATCAGAGATAAGATCCAGAAATTGCAACATATTCAATGATAACAAATATTGAAGTCGCAAAATTATGAAGAACTCTAACAGAACTGATCTATGCTCTCTGTATACCCACCTCTAACTCCTCCTCCACCAACCCCTTTCCTCTCTCGCTTCAAACAAAATCATCTAAAGTAATGAAAAAATTTCTTATAGAATATTCGAATTCGATCATATTTTTGATCGATTATTGGTGAAAATGTCTTTGATTTTCTGCAATAAGCGCTACAATATACAATGATTTTTATCGTTATAGGTTAATAGTTTATGCAAAAAAAAGTAGCCTATTGTATGCATAGATTGACATCATTTCAAATAATAAATCTCAAAAAAAATGATCCAATGCCGAATATTTTTTGCATAAAAGAGTGAAAAGAATTCAACAAAGACATGAAAGAAGGAAATATGAAAACTATTGCATCCATATGATTTTTTACGTATTTTTATTTGCAAACGACATGAGAATTTCTTATACTGCTGCGATTGATGCTTGGAATTATGAGTGCTATAAATGCCTATTCGTCTGCTTTATTTTTCAAGTTATAGTCGAGAAGTTTACATATTTAATATGCAAATTTCTCGACTATAACTTGACATACCAAGCTTCTGATATGTCTAAAATGCAACTTCACAAAATGACATTTTAATAGCAAAGTATGGCGAATCGCATCCAATTTGCAATGCAATTTGCAAATTTAATGCAATCGCAATACGATAATAACAAAGAGTATGACAAAAGAAGAAGTTAAGAAAGAAAAGTAATCTAAAACCATCAAGATATTTGCAATGGAATTTAATTTACAATGCATAAAATTTTTGCATAACTTTTCTCACTCACTGTATATCTTAATAGATATTGAAAATGCTTCAGCAATATTAACATAAAAAATTTTTTGCGTTCAAAACTTGCAAATTTTTCATCGATATGCTTAGAGCATAGGAACGACAAACGATTTGAACAGAAACAAATAGAGAAAAAACGGACACATAGCACGTATTTTGGCATGTAGCCCAAAAATGTCATATGATCGAAAAATTTTTGGCCAGTTGCCAAAGTAACTCGAGTTCACGAATACAATTTTTAAAGCTTTTTTTGAAACAAGAAAGCGACCGATATGTCCAAATAAATCGAACAAAATTAGTTCGTCTCTTCTGCAATCGGCCTTCTCAATTTAAGTGATGAATTCGCCGCACCTATTGATTTACCTATCTGAAAATAATATCAATGAGGAGAATTGTATTACTACCAACTTCTTATTCAGTAGAAGAATTACCCGGAAATTACCCGGAAACTTTAAAATTCTGGCAAATTTTTACAATTAAAACATTTTATAGAACAGCGCCTGTCATCATTACGTCATAATTGATGAAGTAAAACATTTATAAAAATATCAAAATCAAAAAAATCTATAAAAATTCGATTTATTTATACAATAATATGAATGCACAAATCTCATAAACTTTAAGCATATCACATTTTCATATTATAATCGCCATGAACTTCGATAAACTCTAATACTAAATCGTGAACTATTTAGCGAAATTGTTGAGGAAAATTTTTTTATTCCAACATAATCGCATATATTTATTGTAAAGATATTTGTCAGTATAAAATTCCAATTATAACCTATTAATGAAGCATAAAAAAGCTTTGAAATTGGCCATAAATCCTCCAACTCAATCCCTGAGATTACCACATTTCAGCCATAAAAGAGTGGGACGAAAGTCCAATTTGTGAGATAAAAGGAAAGTTGTATGAAGTAATATCCCAGGATGGAGCGATCATTAAATTCGAGAGGGGAATGAATTTTTCTAAAATTCTTTGAATACTGGTTACATACTTTAAATTATCTGAATGTTGTTTTTACTAGAATTTACTATATTTCTGAAAGTTTATTCGGTTTGAAAATAGGATTAATCGAATTTCAGAACAGAAAAAAACGAAGTATTATCATATACGACATCATCGCTTTACTCTTCTCTGCCTTCATTTTCTCTTCTCTCCTCCAAAATCATTCAAAAAAGGAAAGGAAGGAGGAAAATTGTTGCCTTTATGAATAAATTATCGAAAAAATTACCCGCTGAAATTGTCTAATCGTTCTTCGAGGAAGGAATGACTCGAATGTACGATCAATATAGACTTTACGTTGTTCTGTGATGACTTCTGAATATTGCAAAAGAGAGATCGCTATTTTTTCTCCGAGATTTTCGTCTGAAAGATGTTTCAGCAATTGATTGCATCGGAGAGAAATCGAATTTAAAAATATTTCACAAAAATTTTGGAAAGTTGCCATAAGTAATATTTTCAGGAATTTTTCAGGAAAAGTATTTTTTAAACAAAATTTAGGTACAAATTGACGTTCCAATTGTCTTTCAAATTCTGATAATTGATAAAACACTATAATTATCCAAATTTTAATGAGATTTTTAATGCAATTCTGAAAAATAAATGCAGAATGCAGTGGATGCAGAAAATTGATGCAAATGCGAAAAAAAATTTTTACTCATTTAAGTATCTAGACAACGTATGAAAAAATTTTCGAATATTGTATGATATAGTTGGATATCCACTCTCCTATTTGAATGGAAGCTGATCGCGAAACTTCGACCGTAGCGCCGCCGATTGACAACGATGCCTGGGAATCGGGAAAGAAGGATCTCGCAAATATTTGTAGGTGTTAAGGAGATTAATTCAGCGATTAACCTCCTGCATCCTTCCCACCGACTCCCCCCCCACCCCCTACAACCCCGCCAAATGCCCACCTCTCGATTTCCTATTGGGAAGCAATTAGGGAATCATTGTTTTCATGCACCGAAATGGTCTGCAAAAGCTAATAAATGTATCTAACATCAGAGACATTTTTCAACTTACATGTGAAATCGAGATAAGGAAGTGTCTTAGCTGTAAAACTATCATGTGGATGATAAGAAAAGAATGAAGTTTCAAGTGTATAGCAAAAACAATTCGGATCGAGTGCATCACCCATTGTTCTGCAAATATTTCATAAAACTTTTTATTTTACAAACAAACTCTGCTCGTTAATTTAGGTTAAAAAATGAAATTTAACAATGAAAATTTCAGCATTTCCCAACTTAAGTTTGAAAAAATTTTGTACTTGAAAAATGCAGCAAAAATTGTGGATTACTAAAGAGATCGGATCAATGACAAGAAAGTTAACAAAAATGATTAACTTTCAAATGAATTAAATGTTCATTTCAATATCGAAACTACAATAGTTCGCGTATAAAATATACACATTAGATTATTTTTTCAATTTTCAATTTTCTATTTTCAATTTTCAATGATTCCATCAGGAAAAGAATCTTAACCTCCTTCCGGTTCCAGCCTTTTCGGCATCCGTATTAAACGAAGTATACGATAAAGAGAAGTCATCGGTTAGTTCGGAGAGCAAGTATGGTATAATGAGTTGTTTCTCACATCGTCGTACATCCTTTGAGAAAACATTACCATAGATGAACGAGTTGGTTCGTTGTGAATGTGCATGCAAATCCAAATACATAACCAAATCGATTTGCTAAAAGAAGGGTTTCTACTTTACTGCAACCTTTACAACAGCTATTTTCAATAATATCGCAGCAACCTATCAGCGAATATCAACTCTTATTTGGCTATAATGAGCAGATTATTACCGGCAATTGTCAGCTGCTACGATTTCCATTAAGTTTACACTTTATAATTGGTGCCAGTAATAGGTGCTAAGCAGTATACTATCTGTTAAGTAGAGTGTACAACGGATGACGGGTAGCAATATAAGGCACTAAAATTATAGACCTTATGGAAGGAGTTAGAGGTCATACTCTCCATTCATGAATGACCACTGAAAGGGAAAGATTGATCATTGAAAGGGAGAGGATGACCACTAAAAAGCACTAAAAGGGAGCGCAACATTAGTAAGGGCGCTAATTTTTGCGCCGTCGATTGCAATGTGCATTGCATGCTTGGTTGTGCGAACAAATTTTCCAAGCATATACGATTTCTTAGTAATTTGCTAATATTTCAATTCGATTTCCAGTCTAAATACACCATTTGGACACATTGCTCAGAGCGCAAAACCCGTGTGACAAGCGGTGAAAAAAAAAAGAACAAAGAATGAGGTGCATATGGTAGTCAATTTTCCTATGTGTTTGAAGGAAAAAACGTTTCAATATTTGGGAATCATCTTCATCCATCCGATTTGAGAGGTTCTTCTGATCTATTATACTGAGTACCATTTGTAGCCCCTCTTCCCCTTCCCCTTATTTCCACTCCTCAGTTGGCATGAGGGACTTATGTTCTGAACAGCGGTATTTAACAAACTTAATTTCTGAATTATTCAAGTATTGAGTTGATTACTGATGTGAGTCGTTCAACTCGAAGAAATATCTACATTCATGAGGCGTTCTGGGTATGTTTATTCGCATCATGTAGATCGTTTTGTAGAGCAGTGCCTAATTCCTTTGTTCCACGATGATTGCTTATTGTGGATATAGTGCATTGACGTTCTTTCTGTTTGGATTATTGCTTCATTTCTATATACGTTTTTAGTGGTTTTATGACTGTTCTATTGCAACTTTCTTCCTTCTTATTTTTATAGCAATATTTTCTTAATTAACTACATTGAAAAACTTCTTGCAGCAATATGCTAATAAAATATTTACATTGAGAAAGATTATTAACCTATTGATCGAACACTAATTGGCGATCGAATATCTATTTAGAATTATCGCGTTTGCATGTATGTATTCATCAATTCTCATAGAGGAACAAACCCTTCTTGACCTTCGACGAATCATACGCAAAACAACTCAAACGGTCACTCACCACTTTTGCATAAAAAATATGAATTCTACGCCGCAATAAGCATCTATTTCGATTGGAACTCAAAATTAGCGCAATATATTCCGAACTTAATAAATTCCCCTTAACTAGTAAATGAGAAGTAGTTTGTTATATTCACAGACTACTATATTTATTAATCACTGATCGCCTAATTATTCTTTTTTTCGTTCATAACTAAAAGAAATTACTAACAATAGGAATAAAGATAAAAGAAAGTTGTTTAATGAGATGTTCTACTTGGCATAATTTTTTTTTTCACTCCGAATAATATATAGGCAAAGCAAAATTTACGTATGGAAATAGTTGATTATATTTAAAAATACATACTGAATTTCATAGAGTGAATCGTATTTGTTTATGTGGTAAAAATTTTGAATAAATGAATAGTTTTGCTGTGATAGATAGTGGTGATCAACAAATTGCCTTAGTAATGTTCTAAATACTTGAAAGTGTGAGGTAACAACATAATAGTTTTGTCAAGAAAAGGATTTTCGCCGAAGACGGGGATCGAAATATCGAGAAAACCATCGCAGTCCCGAAAATGGTGGAAAAAATCCCTTCTATCCCTTTGCGAAGAATCCTACAGCAATCGCCTATTATATAATTTTGTTTCGCCTAATGATTGGAAACGACTGCAAAAGTAGTTGATTAAAAAACTCCAAAAAAGATCTCTGTAGAGAGATAGAGCAATAAAAATTGGAAGTAGATCGGATACAATTTCAGCACAAATTCATTCAAATTTCCCGAATGATGTTTGAAAATTCTGAAAAAGAAAACCTCGGAAATTTTGCCCAAAGATATTCCAAACCGTCATATATAAGCCAAAACCGCAAATTATACTATCTGCTATTAATGCCCATAATTTTCTAACCGCCTTCTTCTTATTCTTTGTATGAAAAATAACATAGCCGATTTATCAACATTCATTCCGGCGGTAGGTAACCTCTTCTAAGAAAAAAGCCAAGTACTTTCTAATCTAAATGAAATTAAAAGAATATAGCAATATCAAAACTTACCGATGAAACGTAAAAGAAAGAGAATATTTGTAACGTTGGATTTGCATTTGAATGATAGGTGAGGTTAGCTAATGATAAATAAAAATGATCAGATTATCACTTACAGGATTTGCATCATAACGTAGTAAAAGATTTTTGGTCGCATAAATAGTGGGTTGCGCCCATTGAGATGGCGCTTGCCAATGTCTATTTAGATCGGAACCCATCAATGAACATCTGAAATATAAATATTTAACGAAATTGCGCTCATATTCCATGAGTGAAAACTCGAACGAAAGATCGAGGAACGTGAGTGAAATGAAATGGCAAGTGGAAAATTTGAAGTAGAGAATATATAGGAGTGAAAAAAAAAGTTCATAAAAGTTATGGAGGATAAACTATTGGTTGGAATCCGTGGAATCCACTTACGAATATTTTAATAAAGTAAAAAACAAATAAAAAAGCTATTAGCGAATCCAAATTTCATAAAGATGTAACAAGTTGACAGACAATTAAGGTATTTGATTCCTTGAACAAAGATAACATTTTAATTAATATTCATTTCTAGTGGTGCCGAGTGTAAATATTCGTCGTCAAATTGCCGTAATACCTATAGTTGCCAAGATAGACTCCATCAGGATTCAACATAGGTACCAATTTGAACACATATTCTGAACGAAGACGTTTTGCACGTTCGTCATCACTAACCAAATATTCGATTATACCTACAATTCACATTATCTGCATAGTCGAATATAATGATTCACTAGAATATAAATATAAAGAGAGAAGAGAATAGATTATAATATGCGACCTTATTTAAGATTTCTCTTGAAACGTGAAATAGATAATTTTTCAGGATTTTAGCGATTTTCTCGAAGAAAACGTTTTTTAGAATAGTAAGTATTTTGGAAATAGTAAAACCTGGCGGAGAACCTATAATTTCTGAGGTTTCTGCACTGCTAATTCTAGGACAAAAGTTTAGCATATATGATTATCCAATAATATTAAGCTAAGCATCTGCTTTCGTAATTTAATTTTGTGCAATATTTAATTAAGTAATTATATCACTCCTCGGTTTTCTTCTCTAGTACTTCTTAATTTTCCTAGTTATAAGATGAACTGCTTAATAAAATCCCATCAACTATTTCAAAATATTTTCTGAATTAAAATTTTCAGTATTATATAAGGAACTGATAGGATTGTTGATTAATAAAATCACTTCAACAATAATATAAAATGATCTAGCATCGGAAAAAAACTCCAGTTAAATTATACTTCAGGTCCAATACAAAAACGTTGCCAATCTGCAAGTGACCAACCTTTTATGACAAAGCTCGACGGTGTTTCACCAGGATGTACTCTAGCCGTAATAAACACCACTTTTTGACGTGTATATAGTGATGCTTCAGTTATCGTTATAAGATCCACCTTTCGCCTTTGCTTGAAAGTAATCAATTTTTCATTTCGGTTATTCTTTCAAGGATTCTCTATATGACTAAATTATTGCAAACTGATGATAAGCACTGGGTAGACTAGGCGGTCATCATTCTGGCATAGAGATGGAGTGGGTTCGAATTCGCCGATCCCGTTTACTTCGAGCATTTTGACTCGTTCTCCTTTTTTTTTATCGGTTTTGACAAGAGTCCCCTCCCAGTTGTGTTGCTGAAGCTCGTCAAACCGGTTTTTTAGTCATTGGGAACGTTTCTCCAGCCTGAGATTCTCTCAAAGAATGAGCTTGGATGTGTTATATGCCGACAGAATCAAAGCATCATCGCCTAGTACGATCAAGTTTTCAAATATTCAGATGGTCCTTGAGAATGGATTCATAAGCACCAGTTCATAATAAAGATTCATTAGCAATCTCCGCTCAAGGAAGTTGATCGTTTTGCAGACATTCTTTTTCACGAACACTGTCTCCGATTTCTATCTCTTTAATTCCAACACCTCAGACCAAATTAATACTCCTCGTTGCGTGATATTTTATCTCAAATCGATCGTAAATTTCGGTTGCTGACGAGTTAATTCACTGTTAATAGCAGCGTCTTTTGCCCCATTTCGTATAATTCATTGAGGAAAAAAATAAGGAGGAAGAAAGGTGATAAAGATAAATTTTCAATCTTTTTCCTTGTCAAATTTTTGTACCAAAGACTAGCATCTCTCCACGTGAAGCAACACCTAAACACATTTTTCCTCGTTCTATATGAAGTTTACAAAAAATCGAATCAAAACTCGTCCATCTGGGCTTGAGATATTACATGAGATAATTGGTGGCGCGCACACACATCCTCTCACCATCGATACCTTTCCTCAGGTCACGCCAAGAAAAGTAGAAGAAAAAAGCAAAGAATAACATACTCACATCTCCGGCGCTCGTTATACCTCTCCCAGTGAGTACAGGAGGCCTGCGCCCCTCTGCACCACACCATATCACACCATACCCACCACATGCACCACAAACCACAACCCACCCCTACATACAACACAAATATACACACATGCACGCACATACTCCCTCCTCCCCACCCCCCACCCCTCCCCCTCACATACACACCACGCATACCACGCCCTCCCACACATATGGTAGACGGAATCTACACCACACAAACTGAAACAGACCACACATGACGCCCAACAAAAAAATCGAATCAAAACTCGTCCATCTGGGCTTGAGATATTACATGAGATAATTGGTGGCGCGCACACACATCCTCTCACCATCGATACCTTTCCTCAGGTCACGCCAAGAAAAGTAGAAGAAAAAAGCAAAGAATAACATACTCACATCTCCGGCGCTCGTTATACCTCTCCCAGTGAGTACAGGAGGCCTGCGCCCCTCTGCACCACACCATATCACACCATACCCACCACATGCACCACAAACCACAACCCACCCCTACATACAACACAAATATACACACATGCACGCACATACTCCCTCCTCCCCACCCCCCACCCCTCCCCCTCACATACACACCACGCATACCACGCCCTCCCACACATATGGTAGACGGAATCTACACCACACAAACTGAAACAGACCACACATGACGCCCAACACACACCACACCTAGCACACTCTTCCACACACACATGCCAAGCTGAAATAGGCCACACAAGACGCCCCACACACACCACACAGATCATTGACAGTGAATACAAAATGCCTAGAACAGGATGCGTATTACCGTAGCACTCAAAGTATATAGTGTTATAAGTAACATTTTAAAACAATTACCACCGATAACGTTAAAACATCTCTCGAGAAGAAACGCAATCCTCGAGAATCGATTTCGGCGAGAAGATTTTGTAGATCAGTGTAAGTATACGGTATACAGTAGGCAAATTCATATCTTTGCGCAGAATCGAAGATAAAAGCAAACGATAACACAAAGCGATCGGCATGTACAGCGCTACGATAATAATAAAGATGTTTTGCTGGAATCCTAGACCTGAAACAAACAAACGCTCAGGAGTTGTATGGGGACCTGAGCAGATTTTAATTCATATAATCAGGTATATTGCCTCTGCAGAGGATTAATATCCTTGGTAATCCCTCTAAACCGGTAACATCCTTCTTGGCAACATCCTTCTGTGTAACATCCTTCTAAGCGGCTCACACTATACTTCAGAAAAGATATTTTGCCACAGTAGTGACGGGTATATATAGCAGCATAGGTGGGATCTTTGCCATCTGTTTTCCGACTTTCCATATCAACTTTTAAATGTTATAATAAATTACAGTCGATTGGTAATAACTTCGACGATGGCAGTGTAAAGGATCAGACTGAAATAAAGACAAGAAATATGCGTACCAAGTCATTTGTGCACAGCATCTAGCAACTGGTGCTGCACAAGCAGTATCGAAGAGAGTACGTAGCTTCGAGAAATTGACCACATTGAAAACAACCTTCTGAAAGATGAGGTACCGAATGCCATTATATCTCGACTTTCTGTGGTTCAGGATTTTTCTCAAAGGACCTCAACCTAACCTAGGGATCAACGAGGCTCGAGGACTTTCCAGAGTACCACTAATGCATGCCCACTTTTGCTGATGAGAACAATATTCGGTCTTTTCTCTATACCTGATAATTATTCATTCGACTTACATACCGGTTAGTCACTACCACCTCTACCATTTCCGCTCGTTTTTTGAGGAAGTATGAAGGTGCGGGGAGGGGGGGGAGGAAGAGGGGGAGTTGTATCTGAATTTTCAAAGACGACGTGATCACATAGGGAACATTTATACGTGCATTTTTGCATTTGCCAAATCAGATCGCTTGCAAGAAAGCAATGACTTGATTTCGGAGGCATTTCGATGGAAACCACTGTATCCTTGATTCAGATTCTATACACAAAATTCAATTACAATAGCAATAATAGCTTCAGCAATAATGAATCCGTTAATTCATTCCCACTCAACTAATAGCTCAAAAATCCTCTTCGCTAAAAATTGGCTTCTTCTTCATTCCGACGGCGAAAAAAGGAATTACAAGTTTCGAATATCGTACAACACTAGATAACTCTTGAAGTGAAATATGAGAGATAATGCCTTATATATATATATATAATATATAAATATATAAATTTGCAAAATTGCGCAAAATGCTGCATGAATGTAATGAAAATCGAACCTGGTTAGGAAGTGCATTCTCGACCGCAAAGTAGAACCAGACACGATGCTTCGGATTACATGTATCGGGTCGTACAAAAAGGTCATATTCGCATTGACTTATCATATCCACTCGACCAAGATTTCCTTTAATATAACGCCTGATGCGTTATTTTTGAGTAATAGTCAAGAATGATAAACGTTCAGTACAGCCCTCTTTCTTGACCAGTGCAATCGTTCAAATCTAGTATAGGCTCATCCCTCCCTTAAATTTAGCACCAACTTGAGAGAGTCCTTCTCATCAAAGTGCCTTTAGTTCTCCCTAGACTCAGCTTCTCCTCCCCCCCCCCCCCCCTGCCGCACCCTCCACCCACCTCAATTTTGCCCTCTTCCCTGAACTTGGGAGCTTACACAATCCTTACCATCGAATTAATACCCAGCTTCGACGAATTCGAACATTACAGTCATTTATTTATCGCTCGTAGACGTAACTTGAAGCGTATGAAAAACCCATCAATGGACTTCGTCGAGCTTATTTCTTTTAAGGATATTTTTAAAGGTATTTTGAGGCCCCTATATATATATATATATTCGCCCAAACTGCTGCTTTAAGAACGTTTTCCTCTTTATTGCTGTTAATGCTCACTTATTGTCGTGTTCACCCACTTCGGGATGTCAACATAAATAAATAAATAAACTACAGCTCGCTAAATCCGATCGGTTAAGCCGACTGAAGCATTCACCATCCCTCCCCTCCCCCCCTCCTTCCGTTTCACCTGTCTACGACGGCAAACCCGATTCAAGAAAAAAGAGGTCAATGCAACTTCAGAGAATGCCAACGTTGCAACCATTCACAAAATCGACCCACTTACCTGACTCGAAATTAGCATCGAATATTATCGTACCAGGAGATGGCCTTTCCTCGGGGAATTTCACATTTCCAATAAAGCACCCATCCACCATCGTCCTCCTTCACAAAACGTTCCGTCATAGGGTTTGTTAAGAACAAGCTTCTAACACAACTAAATCGTTTACGTGTGTACTAATCATCTGTTATTACATTTGTTCGATGTGATTTAGCTCTCCTACTAGACAATCAAAGGTTATAAGATTGTAAGGTTTACTTACTATGTCAATAATAAAAATGATAAGGCCGGATGATATTCCAGTACTATAAATATGCAATCAGCTATAAATATAAGAAAAACAAAAGCAATATTAAAAAAACAATGGTATGCGACAATGAGAAGACAATAAATTGCCGAAATAAACGATGAAGTATTGCTATGAAACAACATAGAAAAAAAAAAAAATAGCGAAAGAAACATTAAAAACATATAGAAAACGCGACATCAACGCATTCAAGATGCGAAATATAAGTGAAAGCTATGAAATAAGCAAATGGACCATATGAATTTTTCACAAAAAATTTCCCTTCCGATATCAAAGATCGGAAGCCAACTTCAAAGAGAGCAATTCTTTGTTTCTAAACAATGAGTTTAAAAAAGGCAAAGTTGATTGCATCTAAAATCTCTCGACAATATGGGTAATCCATACTCTCATAATTATGTTTATTGGTGAGGGGACTCGAGGAGGATTTGGTAGTTCAACGTGAAACGAATTGGTAGTCCAAGTACAACGTAGTTTCTGCTGACAGTCCAAATTCATTTAGTTTGCTCATGGCCCTAACGTATGCATAGAAGTCAACGTGCACTGATATACGATAACCACAACGATAAGTATGATGCCAATGATAATTGCCTTGGCGTATGAGAGGGACTGTTTCACAGGCAGAACAAGTAAATCCTCTGAGCACCCAAAAGGAACAAAGCACTTCCTCATTAAGTACGCAAAATATATGGCAGGTTCGGGCTACCTAGTGTAAAGACCAAGGGCATCCTGTAAACTTCGACAGATCGAACTGGCCCCACCCCAGTTCCCATCCGGTGGTGGACAATCTAAAATCATGCTGGTGATTCGAGTTGACACTGTGGCAACTCGAATTTAATTCAAGGCTAGGGGTGGCAATCTAACTATACATTAATTTTTCTGACCCGACCTGTAGAATTTTACACACTTCTAACGAAAAGGTAACACTTTTAGTTCCAGCCACCTAAATTTCGCGGCAAGAGGACCCAGGCTATATTGCCAGTCGATGCAGGTGTTCGATTCACACCAAACACAAGTGATCACAGCAAAATTCTATGAAAGCCACTATGATGGTCGTATTCGACACATATCGAATTGAACTCCAGCAATGTCTAATCTTATTTGCATATACCTTAGGATTACTTCCGTTTCGATGAAAAGTAGAACCGATTTAGAATTACTACTAACCTCTAATGGCTCTTATCATCAATTTTGCATTCCAATGAATACCCCGTCAACGTTTCCTTATCATATGTGATCATCGATCGATTCTGTCGCTGAATTAATATACGATCAGCCTGCTCCCTCACCTCCAACAAACAGGCTCTCCCCTTACTCAAACCAACCCCTGCCTTAAGCACTACATGCAATATAGCCTTATTGGGCATATTTATTCACATATACAATAAAGGCATGATGAGAGCATAAATAAAACAAGAATGAATGGATTAGGGCCGTTGGAATGATTGAATTCGCACGTCAACACATCGTCTGAAATGAGGCATATTAAACAACTCAACCATTCGAATGCCACATAATCAATAACGTCCCGAAAGTGAACTCATTCGAGCAACTTAAATGCATTTACAATTTAGAAAAAGGTGAAAGCCAATTGCTCAATCGAAGTTGAAGTTGCCAATTCTTTGCACATAAATATGTACTTATTTCAATAGTACTCCCTTAGTAGTATTCCCTTATAGTCATATAAAAGAACTTCGCTGATGAGGTGAATTTACCACATGCATTCTTTAAATATAAACTGAAAAAGAAGGTTCATTCAATAATCCATATTTAAAAATATCAACTATTTTAGAAATAAACAAGGAATTTCGCAAATTTCATGGGTCGTAGTTTAATTTGGTGGAAAGGTAGGAAGAGGAAAAATTGTAATCATAATTAGCGAGGAAAGCTACGAACTCCCCGAACCGAACAAAATCGAATCAACATTCACCTCGGCTTCATCAAATGATAAATCATTCAGGAGTAGCGCTTCTAGAAACTGTGTCCGAACGTCGTGCACTTGCAGAATGTGAACGAGATCCACCATTCTTTCCTCTAGGCGATCGACTACGACTCTGTGAACCATTGCGTTCATCTTTACCAGATCCTCCACCACTTCTACTACGTGAACGAGATTCTGAACGACGTCGACGTCCCGAACGAGAATGTGAGCGTGAACGTGAACGTGAACGTGAGCGTGAACGTGACCTACAAACATATTTGCGCACTCTTTCTTCACAAAAACCTCTATGCCATTTTATAGTTGATTGGTAAACGATTTATAAACCTAGTTCCATAACATCTGGCCTTATAAAGGTATCCCGGGGATTCCGAATTTTGGTCACTGATACTTGATACCGGCCGATCATACAGTTCTACGAGTCGAATCGAAAAGAACAATATACATGGTATGAAAGTGGAAAAAAATCTAGCGAAATCATAAATTACCGCCAGTCACCAGTCAACAGGCCGCCATCTAGTAGCCCTCCCCCTCCCTTTTTCAGTATCATATTTCCTCAAAAAAGGTCCCCTCAAAAAGATCCCACTTAACAAAGATAGGAAAAAGCATCCGAATATAAAAAAATATATTCATCTAGATTAGGCAGAAGTGCATAATCTAGATTATCTCTGCAAAAAATTGTGGCAAGTCGATCTCTATCCATTCGAAGATGTAGCAAAATAGAAAAGTGAAGTGCAGAATGAAATTTAAAAAGTACGACTCTTAAAAATCAACAATCACGCGTAATAATTTCCAATGATCTGCACTAATTGCAATCACATCGTCACATTCATAGGGAGAATCTTTTCAACTCTCGGGTCGTTAGCGCTGGCAACTGGCAACCGCCTAAGTGATACGGATAGTAGGCATATGTTTATATTCTTGTTATGATCGTGTTATGTATCTCATATATATTTAGTTATATGCTTTCGGCATACGAGATGCTGAATAAATAAATATATGAATTAGTGAATGCATGAATAAATGAATTTGTTTTGGAAAAAAAAAAACAACAAACAAATAAAAAATTCAGATATTCCGCGCAAATGGTCACTCGATTTTTTTAAAATACCATCATCAATACGTGTGCACTTTTGGTATAGTACATCTTCTTCTACCACAACATGCCAGAATAACATTCAAAGCATGGAACATCCTCTTACTGATCTGTCGAGTGAACACCTAAACGAAACGCATCAAGCAAAACGTTTACACCGCCTTGTACACTCATCACCCCGTTCGTTTTCATTCGATAGAGCATGCGCTGCATTGCTGATGGTAACCGCTGAGTAATATATATCATATGACATGTTACATTCACAACCATAAAACATTACCAAATGAGACAAGAATGAAGAAAAAAAAAATCCAACTTAAAGAAAACATCTCGAGAAGAACAATGTTCAACGAAATACTTTCAAAGGGAACCAACCTCATCTAATGAGAAACTACGATAGGCAGAAAAACAAACATTAGAAAGTAAAACTGCAGAAGGAAATAATTGGCGCATTTTTGTGCGTAAACTGACCGTCTTACGGCGAGATGCACGAAAACTGCAAATCACAGAGTGGACACAGCCCTAGGTGGACTGTGTCCGCAGGAATGATGTACTGCTTTCCGGACTCTAATTGCCTTCTGTTGGCCTCTGTTTTGCACCGCCTTTCAATATTTGTGAACGGTAACTCTCTGCTCTGGCTGCCTGCCTGCTTGACTGCTTCATAAGTCTGCCTGCACGCCGTCTGCACTCTGCATACATATCCCAAACAGCTATACGTCGGCAGCAAACAGCAAACACAGCAGCCGCCTTCAAAATGGGTTTTTATATTATTGCAGTGTTCGATCGCAAACTGCCTTCTATTGCCGTATCTTTAAGTCCAACATCATTGTCCAAACTGCATTTGCATTCGATCATACTAACCCAATATCATCACCAATAAACTCGGCATATGGTGCAAGCTATAACTTCCTGCATTGTCTTTGATGCAAACGAATGCCTATCACAATCTTTTCTCTCTCACACGATTCTTGTCTCCCTATACCCACACCAACTTAATTTACTACTCACTCAGTCGAAATCACTCATCTATTTTGCAAAGTCCACTACATCCCAAAATTGAGAACTTTACTGCACGATGTGTTATGGTATTAATGACCACAAAATTACGATCAATTTCAATCATTAAGTCATCAGTGTTCCTCTAATTTGCATATTACCTGACGAATCCATATTTGCACTTGACGCCAAGTGCTTCATATCTGCAAACGATGACAAAATTTTTCGCCAAAGCAACATGCCCTTCCTAAATGAATGGAACAAAAGCGGTTATTAGCGCATTCTGAGGCAATCGGATGGACAAAAGGACTGCGTTGAAGTCCGACTCCATGGACTTATCGAGAACCACAAGGTTGATTTTGTTTTGTAAAAAATACTTCATAGCATCGCGATATACTTGAAGCGAAAACGCAAAAGTAACGTAATCAATCCACTTATGTTTATCCCTAAGATGTAAAGCTTCAGGTCGCCTAGACCCTGCATGTCTTTATGGATAGAAAAATTTCCTTTAAAAGAACGAAAGAGTGAGAAAAAGGAAAGATGCGGCGTCAATACAAAAAAATTGCATAGCCAAAAACTGATGCTTAATCGCTACGGATTTCTTTGAACAAAAAGGTCAAAAAAATTGCAATTTAATTCTCAATCCAAACCCACATAACGTACCCATTGCCATAAGCCTAACATATTTCGGTACCTCTTCCTTCCTCTCTCTTGCTTCTTTGCCTTTCCCTCCACCTTTACCTTCACTAGAGGTCTTAGTGCACTGCCATCCAGAAGATCCGGCAAAATCACCGTTGCTGCGGTATTTTTGAGGATCGAGATAACGAAAATGAGGTAAGTGAACTTCGACAGATAAGAGGGGCAATGAAGGTAGAGAGAGGTGAGAGAAGAAAAAGAGTATGCAATTTCATCAATCACACCTTATTACACTTGCTCACTTCTTTTATTAACGTCTGAAAACATCCTTATTATGGCAGTAGACGACATCTATTCATTTAGAACCTTAACAACTAACGAAAACATATGCACCCATAAGGCATAAACACCAACCTTCTACTAGACCGATATCCACCGAGACGTGCATTGCGCTCATCGATTGGTCTTTCGTACCTAGCAAGTGCTACTCGAATCTCTCGTCCATCAATCCATCTTCCGTCCATTCTATCCATCGCATATTCCGCATCTCTTCTACTGTAGTATCGTACGAATCCAAAGCCTTTGCTTTGTTTTGTATAGCGATCACGTGGGATGTGTATATCCCCAATTTCACCGTATTTTTCGAATAGACGCCTCAAATCTTGAGGTGTTGTTTGATAGGATATATTATCGATCTAAAAATATTCATAATGAAATACTATGGAAAAGCTCCGATTATTATAAATATAATGTTGAAAAAAAAGAAAAGGAAATTTAATGTTAATGGCCTCGTACGTAAATTTATTATCGTTTATTGTATTTATTATTCATAAAAGAATATAACAGAAACCTTGATTATGGTAGAATATAACACAAACCTTGATTACAGTAAGTCAATAAATTCTGATGTTAATGTAAACTCGATTATACGATTTTCACTCCTCTCCGCCTTCTTTCAAAAACAATGACATGTCTTTTTTTGCTTAGACTGCTCTTTATATAAAAGTGCTAGTAGTACGGCCACCCTAGACTGAATAAAACTAAGTAAAGATTTAAGTCACTTTTTCTTGAGGCTTTATTAGTTATTAAGAATACTAAGTAAATAAATAAAAAACAAAAAAAAAAAAAACAAAGAGCAAAACTCAACAACATAGTCACCAAACAATCTTTTCATTTTCTTCCCAGACTGCGTGCAATTTTCCTTCCCTCCTCCCTACTGGCAAAGTACTGATAAGAAGAAGGAGGGCTTAATCCTTTTTTTTTTTGTTTTCTGGATGCTAATTCAAGCGGTAGATTTAATGTGCGCATATCGTGCGAACTTCCTAAGCGCGCAATGCAAACTGCTGAATCCATCACTGTTTGCCTATTCTATTATAACACTGTGCTAAAATTACAGTTATTATTATCGTATAAAATTTTCAACATAGTTTTAGGAACGGAGATCCTCCATCTGTGAATTGGCCTCTTTAAAAAAAATAAATAAAAATAAAAATAAGAATAAACATGAAAATAAAAATAAAACAAAAAAAAAACGAAAGAAACTAATGACTTACTTTCAACGAGTAAAGACCGTCAATTGAAGGTGGTCCTGGACGACGACTCATTTTTATAAATCTCTGCAATGGGATAACAATATACAACTCGAAAGATTCAATAGAAAATATTGGGGAATCTGACCGCTCACATAGTTATTCAAAAACAACTCTATGAATGATAGAAAGTTTATGGTGCTTATTGAATCGACGAAGATGAAGGAATCTGAGAGTAATGTGACACTATTTGTCTAATAATTTCTGCATAATCACGAATAAATTTATATTTGCATGTTTATAACGGTGGAGTAATATGCATTCAAAAGCTTGGTATTATTGCTATCACCGGCTGCTCAACCTTCGCCAATCAGCGATTATATTTTAATGATTGACCCCTACCTTACATTGGTACCTGCTATTGCGGCACACACACACACACACACACTTCTATAATCTTGATCTTTCTGTAATTCTCAAGGCAACACCTGGTTGCATGACTTCAAGAACGGGAGACGGCGGCTAGGTTTCATCAACCACTACAAGAATCCGTATGCTAAGGATATAGGTTAATTTTCTCCTAGGCTGAAACCGGCTTCAATCACGGTAATCTATAGGCAGGTTAAGCCTGTTCTAAATGCAGGTCGGGTGGCTGCCTTTAACCAAATCGGGTTCAACCCATCTTCATATGGTCAAAGATTAAACTTGGCCACGGTTCATAGCCACAACTAGGACCACATCTAACGTAGACGCGACGGATCGGGTGTCTAGAATCCAACCGGCACCATACCACTACTTCGACGTTCTTGCAGAAAGCAATGGCACCCCGGCTACGAACCGCGAACGACACATTGCATACGCATCACTACCGTACTCTGCACTCTGCGAACGAATGCTAACGCCCATCACAGGTGCTTGAAAATTTGTGAGGGAAACATGTGGTTTTTTCTATCATTCAATTCAGATAGTCAAATAATATGCCAATGCAAAATTTCAGCTCAAAAGTCAAATAATATGCCAATGCAAAATTTCAGCTCAATCGAAAGAGGGGAAGTGCATTTGTTAGATGAACTATCTGTACTATGCGAAGAAGTTCATCTCGGATATTTCAGCGCCTGATACTTCATCCGGCGGACAAATGCGCCGCAAATGTTTATCCTTCCGTAAAGTACTAGCTCAATAATTTCGCTTTCGAATAAATGTGTTGCAAATGTCTTAGCATCGCGTAAAAATTATTGCTACTCTTGACGAGGATGTCAGAGGTGGTCGGACAACGCTTTGATTGGATCATAGGCGCCACAATTCCTAAGGACTCCATTTGCTCCCAAGAGGGGTATCGTTTTTATTATACTGGTGAAAGAAAGAGGATGATTTACGTCGCCATTCCACACAGATAAGAACCGTATCGATAACCGAAAGAATTCAGCGCGATCCTAGTTGTGGGGGGAGAGGGAGGGGAGGGGGGGTTTCCTCATAGATTTATGTCTACCGTTGATTTGTCATGATTACCTTACCAGCTGATTGTAGAAGGTTTTTTAAAATTTAATTTGCAGGACGATACTGTCCGATGTTATTGTGGTGTAAGGCGATTTATGCTTCTTATCTGCGCCTATGTTGAAATATTGTGGCCGTTTACAGCACAAAGCGTTCGCTTATACTGCTTTAATGCAGTCCCACTCATACAACCTCACATCGATGCGCTTTTCAATTGCTTCGAAATCCCAGTTGCAAGTATTACAATCTTCCGATGAGGTTTACTTTACAAAAATACATCTCAATAAAAATGTCAACACAATTAAGACATGAAAGGGCAGATGGATGAGGTGGTCTATTACCTTGCATCTCCTCATGAAAGCATCTTGAAAGATTTTATGGTCTACCTGACATTCGCCATGTTCTCCTTCAAAGCTGACAATTGTTTTTCGCATCTATCAAAAAACATCTTTTCCTTCTAAAAATTCTTGAATTTTTCAACAAACCCTTTCATCAGCGTTTCAAATACACGAAATTAGTGTCTCCGTTTTTCGGCTATTATTGATGCTCTTTGATCTTCATTAGTGCAAATACTTGAATGATTAGCGGAAGCGATACGGGTTGTTGTGGAGAACTACGAGAATTCAATCTCAAATTTTAAGTGGAACAAAGTTTCCTATATTAAGAAAAGCAACTTTTCAAGAATCTTTACAAGTTGAAATTTTTCTCTTTCTTAATTGCCGCATTATTTGAAATTCTGAGTGATTTGTTTGCACTATTTAGCTCCTATTGATTGAAATCTCTTACTATCAGTTTACATTTTTTTTTCAGCGTGCAATGTTTTCACCAAAGAAAGTGGTCATCTTAACCAAATTAACACGATTGGAATTTGAGAGGCGTACTCATGCAACACTCAATGAAGAGCAACTTAAATATGCGGTTTGCTTTTCGCTGCTCTTTTTTTTTTTGCATTTTTTCGCTTACTTACTGCAGTTCTGCAATTTTGCCGTTCTCTACTGCATGCAGTTCTGCAATTCTGCAGTTCTCTATTGTATTTTACACGTCTTATTCTTATCTAATGTGGTTATTCTATATGTCCACTATCTAGAATTTGAGAGTTTTTTTGGCGTTAAATGACTTTTCAGAACTGATAGCCGAAGAACACATCCACTACAACATAATAAGCCATGATATATCCAGAGAAAAAAGAAGCAATGGTGAATTATTTTAAAACTTTTCCATCACTCGATATTCTATAGGGAATAATTCCTACCAATTATTACCCGATGAAGTCATCTAGGTCAAGATAATTCATCAACTTCTATAATAAAATAGCACGAATCTTTATCATCACTGTAATAACGAGCTGACGGTGTTAGGCATATATGTGCAGATAATATGCGTGAAATATTGCATGAAGTAGATTTTATTGCAATAATATTTGCTATTTCTATCGTTTTATTGTGCAAAAAAATTTCGACAGCAAGTGGAAATTCAAATTCAATTAGAAGATGTTCATTGGTGCTTCGAAATATAGGATTTGACGAGGATCATATAAAGTCTCAAAAATAACATAAAAACTTCAGCAAATCACGATTGCTAAATAATCAACTGTAGTTGGATGATGGTGAATAATTAAATCAAGGCAATATGCTGGCGTAATGCAAAATGAAATCATTGATCGAATGATAACTTAATTCATTGAGTATTCATAATTCATGACTAATATAAGCACTTTTATTATGAATTATTATCGAGTAATATTAAAATATTTGAATTCAGCTTGCAAAGAGAGGTTCTGATTATTCACGATTATTGGAACGTCATGAGCAACACAATTCATATTTGAATGTTGTCGAACAAGAATTGAGGTACGATTGAAAGTATGAAACTTTCCTTGTTTACCCGATTAATAGCTAGAGAGATCTTTAAACTTTGAACTACTTACGCTTTCCACAAATTCCTTAACTATCATTCATTTTCTATTTTTTTTGTTACATTAATCTATGATGATCGCTAGTAGTTAGCAAGTAAAAAGATATGTAGAATCCTAACGGCTATCATTGCTTACTTAAATTTTCTACAGAAAGTATGTTTTTCTACCATCAATCGGTATAATATGCAACCTAACCGGTCGAAAAATGTGTGGAAATTTTTTTTTGACATATTCAAGTTTCGAGAACTTTTCTCACGAATTGAAGGTTGGTTCATAAGAGGACGGTCCTTTGATGCATATTAACGTTGGCCTAACCCAAGCGTGACCCTATATCTCTAAATTTCCGCAAGATTTGGCTTTTGTGTTTTTAGATCTGTAATGGTTAATGTGGCATTTTTATGCCTCATATGCAGCATATTCGATGCTGTTTCATGTTGCAGAAATTATAATCTGTTGCAAGCATTGATTTACTTAATGTAACCCTGTTTCTTGTACTTTTCACTCAAATCTCATGTAAGGCTACCTCTTCGGCGAAAAACCTATTGGAATCTGAAGCCATATGCTCTCACTTTTCCGGTATTTAAGGTGGGTCATGACCCAGAGCGCCTTGAAAGATTTCCGGAAAGAACTGAAACCGGTATCATCGTAATGCATTTTGCAGAGGCATATTGCTAATAAGATACGTGTTGCAGGAACGCGGGTATAGAAACTCGAGTGGTGCAACGGTTCGATTACGATAAAGCTGTTGTTGATTGGGCGGATGCAATTTTCTCAGCAGGAGGTGATGGCACCTTCCTTTTGGCTGCATCGAGAGTGACATCCAATGATAAGCCGATTATTGGTATCAATACGGATCCACATGGGTGTGTTAGTGTTCACCTTTGAAGAATTGTTCTTTTTTTGATTGTGACAGTTAAACGTGAATCCACGGTGACTTGATAATGCATCTAATTCCCAACAATCGTCGTTGCAACATGTGGCAACGCCGAGTGAATTTCCGATTTAACTTTAAAATCAGCAACATCTCGAGAAGAGGTCTACGGAATAGGTATTACAGTCCTCTATTTGTAGACCTCTAGGCCAAAGCATTTGCAGGTCCCGAAGATGGACTTATGCTTCTCAAAGAGGGATGTCCATGCCAGATAAAAAATTAGCGGCACACTTATTCAGTATGAAACTACAAGGAGCGGTATATTGTTCTAGGAGACTAATTTAGAAAGAAGAGAGAAGGTTACTAAGTGGTTTTTAAATCTTCTTGCTCTCATCATGCTCTCGCATCTCAAATTTGCTAACGGTTTTCCTATGTCAAATTTTGCAGTACATTAAATTAGTGTGCTACATTTAAGCGAGGCTTGTATCAAAATGCGGCAAGCTTTTAATTTCACAAATCCCATAGAGAACGATTATTCGAGAAATCATTCATAGAGAGGAGAGACTTATAAATAGTGGAATATAGTAGTTGTATTTTTAAGCTACTTAATACAAGCTAAGCCAAATAGGCCATTAACTTGTCGAAATTTTAGTGAAAAGTTTTTCTCAAATTAACCCTATTTCTTAATGATCAACCGAAGCCTCATAAGTAGAGTTGATGCCTCGATAGTATGATGCAAACCTTAATCTACAAAAGTGAAGATCACCTCGACCAACGTTTCGCACAACCTAGACTCGAGTAGCGATATATTTTTGCTTGAAATCACTGCTAAAGTTGTCTTGCTGTAGACGAGGTCGCAACCAAGGTAGTTCGCTCTACATGTCTGCCATCTGAATGTCTCTAAACGTATAAAATAAAAACTTGAGGAAGTATATCATTGATGCCTGAAATAGCAAGTTAGATTGGCAGTTCTTTATCTCATTGAGCGAAAGAAAGAAGGGAATTTTAATAATTGGACTGTTCGTTGAAGTGTGTTGCTTCACTCTTTTCGACCTTCTATAGTTCATATAGCCGAAATCCGAGACAAGACGGCATTTATGAAACTATAGATCGAATGAAAGAGAAGAATATTCGGTCATTTCTTTTGAAGATTCAAAATTTGCTCCACAAGGACGAATATTGCTCCATTGATTTTCTTTGCATTGATTTTTGCATTCAATTCTCGAATTTGAATGGAACACTTTTTACTTTTCAACTCAACATCGTATTGTTTATGAAAAACTTAAATGCAAATATTTCAGATCGGAAGGTTTTTTGTGTTTATTAAGGAAACGCTCACACGAACATTTTAAAGGTGCACTGAAACGGCTACTTGATGGTGATTTCAGGTTATTTTAATGTTTGCATTTTCTCGCTTATCCTTTTTTACTCTTTTTTCTTTATCTTTTTCCTTAGCCTTTTTTAAGCCATTAAATATGATTGCTGAATAAGTTTTCCAGGATTTTCCTGAGCTTATGCTGCTATTTTACCACTCTTTATCATTACTTTAGGCAATTTTGCACTGCTGAGAATCGTAATATCGATAAAGTTTTGTGAGAATATGAAAAATGCGAGATGATGAAGAGGAAAGAATAGTGGTTGGGGAGAGTGTATAGCTTAGAAAATCATTTCCATTTTATATTCCATGCTGTTCGCAAGTTTCTACCATAATGGTTGTGGCGAACTCACTCATAGAGGTGTAAGCGTTTATGCGTGGATGTGTCTACGCCTTCGTTTAGTACTTTCAACTTGAAAGTCACACCGTTCTCTCGATGGAACTTTAATTTTTATTCTATAGGTTGGCAACATATACCATTCTGGTTCTCATTGATCGACCTTTTGCGAGTTATCGGCAATTAAAAATATTTGTGCTCTACAATGTCTAAATCGGTTCTACAATGTCTAAATCGGTTTTGTTCTACGAAGTAGTTTGATGAGACTCAAAAACTGATTCTTACGAAGTTTTTTTTTCCCCTTCCCACAGTGGGTTAAGAAAGCTTGAGGCATTTTAAACATTTTATCTCGATTTTTGAATATTTAAGCATTCGTTGACTTGGTGGGGCGGAAGATAAAAGGCGATATGGCGTCAACCTATTTCAAAGAGGGCTAATAAGGGAAGAAAGAGTCCTCCAGTCTCCACTCTGCGCTTCTCTTGATAAGTAAAATGAGCAGCACGTGCATCCCCTTCTCTCTTCCCCCTTCTTTCAAAATGTTCCCTTGAAAATAGAATGGGATCCTGAATTTTGCTTACCCTAATCTCATTTATTTCGTATTAACAATTCAGCTTTGTGGAGTATATCTTCGGCTTATGAAACGATCAAACTATTGAGGGAGATATCTGCTTGAAGACACTTAGCCGTTTGTCCATGTCTTCGGTTACGTGTTGAACTGCTAAATAAAGAGGAGAAGGGGAATAAAAGGTCGATTTGAGGAGCCGCTTTAGCGATGAGAGGAAATTGGCTGGATAGGAATGGTGAAGAGAGTGTACCCCTCAACTCGTTTAAGATAGAGGAGGGAGACATTAGCTATAGAAAAAACGTTATGCGCTTAGTTTATATTTTTATCATTCGGAAATAAATTTTTATTCTTTTTGTTTCATAATTTCGAAATTTCTTGCAATACAAATCTTCAAATGAATAAGAACTGATCAACGGTTGATGAGACTGCGGTGTTCCTATATTGAAATATCTTAAAAATGCAAGTTCTGTTAATATTAATACTCAGCAATTATATAAGTTTTTCTATAGATGGACATATCGTCAACGTATTCGTATACGACTTCGTGGTGATCCAGGTCGTATAGAGCATGTTGAATTACACGATCAACAATTGAATATACGTTCCAGTGATGCATGGCATGGAATGCTTTCCGAAAGGAGATCGTAATTTTTTATTTTATTTATTATTATCCCTCTACCACTCATAATTCATTTTAAAAAAACACAATTCAGTTTTTGCTTAAATTAGGAAAGTTGCATTAAGGTTGATTAGAGGCTAATAGAAAACTTCATTGCAAATATTATAACGATGGGTTTTTATTGGTGTCTGAAGCTTGTCGCATAACCTCAACGGTAGTAGTAACATAGAGCGTAATAGGTGATCCACAATGAAACCTATATCTGTCTCTTCCACCATTCTCTGCCTTTATCTGGCTATAGAAGTCTCGAATTTCATGACGTCCTAAGCATATCTTTGAATTTCTAAATTATGGATATGATTTTAGAGGTGAACAAAACGATGGAAGTGCAGAAGAGTTAAAAGACACGAATAAAGAGGTGACGTTACCGGAATTGGCATTGAACGAAGTTTTCATTGGTGAGAGTCTTTCATCACGAGTTTCGTACTATGAACTACAAATCGATGATGGTGAAGCAATGAAGCAAAAAAGCAGTGGAATCACTGTGTGCACAGGTTCGTCTCCATCAGTTGCAATATTCCCGATGTGGAAACGACAAGGCGAGTGTATCCCTTTTACTGAATACCAAGATTTTAGTGGAATGGGAGTAGAAGTGTGGTAGTGATGGCAGTGGTGGTGCTGGGGGGAGAGGGGGGGGGGGTTATTGAATTGACACCTACGATTTGTACTTAAAAAGAATTTGGGTTTTTTTGAGACTGTGGAGTTTTATGTTTTCTCATCGAATCAGTGGTTTTGGTGAACCTTTTTTGGCACCTATATGGAGTTATTGCTTCTGATATTTCTTTGCAAAAATCTATCGAGGAATACCAGTAGCATATAAGTAAAGGAGTTCTAGGAACACCAGTAGTATATACTGTAGAGGTGTTCTAAATAAAGGTTATACGTTGTAACCTTCCTAAATGGTTTAACATAAGCAACCTTCTCATAAAACTAAGTAATAACCTTCAGTTTGCAAGAAACAAAATTGATGCGCTATAGAGAATTGGCGTTTTTCTTCGAATGTTTCTTGGTCTGGTAATTTCCTCATCAGACGAGATGGTAGTTTAATCGATTTCGGAAGTTCGCTTTGTTTATCGTTTTCTGTGTCAAATGTTTTATAGCAAGCTGCCTTTTATATTTGTGGATGTGTTTTTGCAATTGTTTGGATTGCTTTATAGATTTATTTATTTACGGGATGTATAGATGATCGTTTTTCTTTTTTTCTTTTTTGCGGGTATTTCTCAATTTGTAAAATTTTAGAGCTTTCAGCTTGAATATAAAAATTTTCGTAGAATTGTGAAGATATGATATCCAATTATATTCCTCAATGTTTTATAGCGAAATGATTTGCATGTTTATACAGATGTCGCATTTTTTGTGTACGTTTAGGTAAATGCATGCAGTTCGTATTTGCTTGACTTTTTGTTCTATTGTGTAGAAAATTTCAACTGGAACGCAATGAAAAATGGTGCACCTTCCCGATCACAGTCTTTTTTCTACAATTCTAAGAAGCTGAAAAGTATCGAAATTTTGTGCAAGCTTGAGACGTTCATACTCTTTTCTGATGAATAAAAGTAAAGCTCGAAGAGGTGGGCCGTATAGTGAAATATTTTCATAGCTACATGAAAACAGTAGCACCGAGAAATTAGGCTGAGAGCAGTGAGCTGCTTGACAGAGAAAATCAAAAAAGAAGTGCAAATGATATGACGATTCAAAATATAGTCGTTGTTTTCTCAGAGTTAAGCACTTGTCGAACAAATTGCCTCTTCCTTTCTGGCTATCCCTCTGGATGGGGTTTTTTTTTTTTATTGGGCATAAAGTCTCTCGATTGCATTTAACAATGTAACTCCATTTCAGGCACGGGTTCCACTTCGTGGTTTTTCAACATTAATAAGTTGAACGATCAATGTGTTTCGGATTTATTGCGAGTAATCGGTGAGGAGTTATCAATATCGATGCCATATGATGACGCACAAGTTGTTCGACGTATCTGCGATGCGTTTAATAATCGACTTATTTTTGCGCCTAATCTTGAAAGTAAGTTCACAGAGTAATCAATTGCGCTATGAGCTCGAGCTAATAGATCGGGAGTTCACGAACAAAAATGACCTGAGCTGTTTGCTCAAACGAGAGATTTTGCTTGAGGGAAATTACGATATAGCATAAAAGCCGAGTAATTACCACAAATTTTATTTAAACGTTGGTCATTCGAGCTTTTTATCTGACTAAAAACAAATATGGACTTTATCTCATCAGATCGGATGATATTCGCAAAATTTTATAGTATATTCGAGAAATCCGACTTCCAGCTGTCCCCACTTCTTATAGTTCTCTGAAGATTTCAATCACAGTGTGTATGGTTGTTTTTTTTTCTTTTACTCAAGCATTCATATTCAACAGAGTGCGATTATTTAGCTACTAAGCTACTAGCTGTTTGTCGTATGGAGTTCTCTTATTTTCATCATGGATTATTTGCTGTTCAAAATTTTTCCGCGTGAGGTTATGGCTGTCGAAGCATTTTTGAGTCATGCTGTCATACCCTAAATAACCTTAAGCGTCAAGTCTTTTATTGCAGAGATGGCATTCTCGGTACGTGATCCGGTATATAATCTGACGTTTCGACCCTCCACACAGCGCGGCTTTGCATCTAAAATTCGAGTACGTTCGCGATGTTATGATGCACACTTAGTGATCGATGGTGGTGCCGCTTATAAATTCAACGACGGAGCAGAAGCTATACTTGAGGTTCTTCTTTCGGATATTATTAGTTTCATTTGTTGATACGTTTGCGAAGAGAATGATTCACAGCTATGTGTTTATGCTAAATTCAGTCGTATGTTTAGTTGTTGTGAACCTATGCTTCCCAGTTTTTATGAACAGATGCGAACGGAAGCTATTTTCTTCCTAACCGTTGCGAAGAAAACTCCAAGGAGGGGAGATTTTATGGTGGAAGGAGAACTCTTTTCAAGGTTGGAACGTAAGATTGGGAATTATCAACCATTATCCATCTATCGCTGCTATGCTTGCAGTATGCTAGAGGAAAGGTTGTTTGTGGCGATTGTCCTTCATTATGGAGTCATGTTTCACCCTATCAAATATTAAGAGATCATGGTTATATCCAGTTTTGCATTATTTCTCTATTTCAGGTTCATCCCGAAGATGCACTCAAAACCGTCATATTTCGGTGACGTAAGCCCAGTATTCCTCCATTCACAAATCTTCTATGTGCCTTTCAGAAATTTCTTGTAGAGATATATATATATTCACATTGATTTGGGATAAACATAAATTTTGAAAGAAACGAAGCTGCGGGAAGTCCCGGTTTTGATCGCCGGCTGAGCCCCCATATAACGAAACGTTGGTGAGGGGTATATACAACAAGCACGATTTGACGTGCACGATAGGAAGGGTGGAAGTGGCCTCGAAATTACGGTGACGACGTTTTTATTCGTTCTTATCACGATTCACCTTCACTTGAATTTCTTGCAATAATTTTATCCGTTGTTATCGTTGATCATGCTATTCCCACTCTGTTAATATTCCTTTGCGGATATTATTCTTGGAGGTGCGATTCGAGGCGTTGATACGATTGGGAAAGAACGATCGAGGCGTTTCTTTGTGTTTACATCCAGTGGACTCAGCATTTCCTGCAGAGAAGGCTTTCTTCATTTTCTTCGCTTTCACGATACACGTTGGTTTGGGGCAAGCGGCAGTGACCTTCCCTTTATCTTATAGAGAACAGAAGTACCAAGCCTTAAATCTTGACAATGAACCTTTCTAAGTGTTTGGTAGCATTGCTTGGTTTGATCTTCTACTAAAGTATGGACAGCAAACAGTGGCTCAGAACTGGCAACTTTGCAGCCACCTAGTAAGCCCACGAGCAGCTTATTCCGTAACGCCTATCCGCGAGTGTTCAGTCATTGATCGAGGTTGAAGTCTAGCTTCGGCTTCCATCGTTCCATTCTAACGTTTTCGCCGTTTTTACCAAAATCGAGCGTTGATAATCTTTTGGTGCAGAGTTTCTTGCTTATCACATAGAGGTCTCCGGAGTTCTGTCCAAAGGGCTCCGTTGGCTCCGTTTATCAATCTTCAGATACCTAGGAGACCATTGCTTTTCTTCTGATGCTGAAGACTATGTAATTTCGTTGCGTTTTTGTGCTCTTTCGTAAAAGCTTTGTAAAAAGGCACAAAACAAATCGATATATATGTATGCATATTTCATTTACCATTCTGATTTAATCTCATTGATCACAAATGTGATTGTAAAGAGATTATAGTTTTGATATTCACCATATCGTGGCATCAAATCCTCAATTTCCTCTCGATTGCTCATCTCTATAATTTGTCGTTGTCTAAGAGTGTCATAGAATTTGCAAGTCGATTCTATTACGTTCTATTGTTGACGGTGGGTGATGAAAAGTGGTCGTTTCGTGGATGTCGATGATGAAAGGAATGCGTTTATTTGAAACTTGAGGTTATCTCATAAGCGAATATAATATAGCAGCTTCAAAAACGAAATTGCACAGTAGCAATAGCACTTGCAATTTGTTAAGCTTAAAACGATCTAGGTTGAGTTAATGCGAATATTTTCGACATAAGATTCGAATTTCTCAGCTGTTTGAATCTCCGTCTATTGACTAATAAAAACTACATATAAACCACTTTGTGGGCAATTAGTTTTTTGAATTTACTGCAAGTTCAATTATGATAGAATTGACCAATATGGTTAATTTCCATATGTACAGATGATCAATATTGTTGGTTTATCGCTTAACGCACATATTTAATATGATGATGATTCATTTTCTTTATCTTCGATTAAAATAAATTTTTTATTAAAGAATTGTTCAAATTTTTTTTATAACTCTTCTTTTTCTTCATAAATTTATATGACGCGTAGCTATAATGCACAAAAGTAATAAGTAGAATGTGGAAAATAACGCCTCTTGGTTTAACTAGTGCTACGCTTTATAGTTTTGACTTCGTGTAAACCGATCGGTAGAAATGAAAATTCTATAATTGAGCAATAGAAAAATACTGTTTCTTGTTTAACCTCTTCGCTTTTTTCGAACTTTTTATTCGCTTCTTATTTACTTCATTGTTTCATCAGTGAATTTATAAAGATTACGTCACCCGCCGATCGTTTATTATACATTCGCAAATAGGCGAATATTATTATATCATCAACCATGAGCACCATGAAGTCGACATATATATATATATATATATATATATATATAATATTACGATTCCTCTAATCTCACGATTATTTGCCTGCAAAATTCTTCATTTATCTATTCATCATTTAGGAAATTTTCACTTCAAATGTTACTTATGCAAATATTTTCAACTGATTCTCTCAGAAATATTTCAAAGCTTTTATAATGCTGTTGAAATAACTGTCACCTAAGTTGTCACCTATGTTAGATGCAAATACGCTGATGATGTTACGGTGATTCTACTCCTTTTTTTTTTGTCTAATTCGAGTTCCTTGTTTTGGGGAATTGATATACGGTTGAATGCTTTATTTGCCTAGATGCTGCATGCAACGTTTGAGTTGCATTCGTTGTTTAAATGCACCAATCAATAATACCTATTGCAAAACAACATATTTTCCCGAATATTTCATATCTAATATAGGCAATTGGTTGGTTAGTGAAGATAAAAAGAGAGCTTAATAAAATAACTTAATGAAATGCACTTATTCGATTAAATCAATTGAATTCAATGGAATTAGAGTGCATTACTTACCATATAAATAGGTAATCTAAGCATACATGCGAGAACAGCGAGCATCGATGCAAGATCAGTACACGTCATATAGAGTGAGAAATGATCATGTAGAAGTGATTCGAAATCAATAAATTCCCATGAGGTGATGAATACATTAAAAGCATTGCTAAGCACATAGGTGAAACATACAAAAACCATTGCAAGTGTCGCCGAACGTATATCAGCCTATAAAACATCATTATCGTTCACTATTAAGCTTGTCAGATTCGAAAGGATTACAAAGATTAGTATTTTTACAAAGACAATAATTTTTTTAAATAAAAATAATGAAAAGATTACAAAGATAATAAAAAGATCACAAAGATAATAATATATGACTCCTAGATTAGTCATATATTATTACTTCATTAGCACTTATTCTTAGACATCAGTAAGAATCTTTTTTAAAGAGGGTAAGTTAAAATACGATTCAAATCCTTATAGGTTTCATAGGCTTCACCCGTTTAATTCAATCCATGCTTATTGGATCAGAGCGTCACTGAAGAAAAAACTCAACAAGAAACATTACGAGTCTTTCAGCAGATACGCTTGAAACAATGGCCGAATTCAAAATTATTTGGATCGTAGATTAATCTTACCAGTGGGGATTTGAAACACAATGTTTTGAAGCACATAGCGGGATTTTATGATGGATTAAGCCAATGATGGAAATGTTGCTCAAAAAAAAAAGAAAAAAGAAATTTGGGAATAGTTCGGTGGAGCAAAAACTTTCCATGCCTATTCCTTTGTTTTTTTTTTGTTTATTTTATTTAATTTATTTTTTTATTCGTGAAGTAATGCAGCTAGATTTATGAAATTCGATATTTATAATGTGCACGTCGAATGAACTACTCTATAGTATTGCAATTTCGTTCATCAATTTCAAGAGCATCTACAAATATTTGAAGATGCAAACAAATTTATATGCATCTTATACCAATCGGATTCCCATTTTAACAGTCAAGATGTGGAAAAACGTGTCTTTTTATAGAAGCTTCACGATGACGGTCAGATCAGTTGTGATATGAGAGCATTATTCTGTATATGTTGGTATTTTGATGGTAACTCGTGGAACTAGTTATTGAGGCAAGAGGAATACAAAAAAAAAACACATATCGTGCTAGTTCTCCCGACGGGATTTTTCATTTATTTACTCTAAGCATCAATACTGTTCAATTTTCATACTTATCTATGGTCGATCAGTCGTCAAAGATGCTAATAATTGCACGAATAAATTATTACATGGTTCCATTAAGTTATCGTTGAGTATCGTTGAGTTAATAGTTTTACTAGACAATATTCGGAAATAGACCACATTCTATCAATTCGTCCTCGTTTTGTAAATTTTTCTTCCATGAAAGTTGCGTATTTTCAACTCGTTATCAATTGCCAATATAAAAGAATGCAATTACGCTATTTTTTTCTATTAGAGAAAATTACCTATTCCCTCTGCGTTGCTAAGAATCGTGGTTGTGGGGGGAATATTGAAAGTACGCCATGGCTAATGCTTGTTGCTAAAAAAAGCGTTTAATGTCACGCAGACTTACACTTGGGAATCGATTTCCACTTTTTCCAACACCATTTATTCTTACTCTATTCTTACTTTAAAAAAGCTTATCATTTCATCCGTTGACGTGAAAGAATTTTGCCTAGTAGGTGGTGACATCTTAAAAAAATATGTCGAACAAATCATCAATGCGTGAGTTAAAGGAGGATACCCAATTAGATACCCGATTATTTGATCCTCGATGTTTCATTTGATGCCATCTCATAGAAGTCTTTACTTCTACTAGGGAAGTCAAAAGGCATTTTCCAATCATATCCGCCCATTCTTCTTGGCATAACGTTAAAAAAACATTCCAGGATATTCGATTGCATCTTATTGTATGGATTGAATCGTCTACGCCACAGCATTTCTTCCTTCTTTTTTTCATATTTTTTGCGGCTATCTAATCTAAGAGTGTTTTCAACTGCGGCAGCCACTTAACAGTCCATCTCTAATAACTAAGCAATATATGTGATAGCATTATTGATATATAAAGGATAATCGCATTGAATAGCATCACTGAGATGATTGAATGCCATAATCCAAGAAATAAGATTCGATAAATTAGTATCGTTCACTCGCTAGAGCATTGATTTATGTTAGTAAAACAAAACATTGATGGGAAGAAAATGACCATAATTGTAGAAAGTTTTATATTTCTTAAGTTCTGATTTAATTAAATTCCTGCATAGGTTATCCTTACATAGCCGCAAGGCATTAGCGTCAACCATCTTAGTGAGGAAATGGGACATTAAAAAAAAACGAAGTGGCGATGTATACTGTTTAATTTTATATGCGAACAATAAAAACGCATAATATGCTTGACGGTCTTTGTAGTTGCTAATCTTTGAGTGGAACTGATTTAACGTGGCATGACTCTGAAGAAATTTTTAGTCAATGTGTCCACCATTCCACGATTTAACCCACTGATCATGTTTAGGCTTGATTCAGACGTTTCCAGTGTAGATTTTTTGGGGAGAAACATTGGGGAACGTTTGAATTGTAGCCGTAGGATATGATGTGGAAGCTAAATCTATATAGATTGAGCAATTAAAAGAAATGGTTTTTATGAAAAAGTTTTCCTGAATTTATCGTATACAAAAAGTCAATTTTTATCGAAGATATTCGAATGGTTTAACGTTAAGGAAGCTTATTTTCTGTTTCATTATTCGATAGCATTCGTTATACTCATCAATGAAACTAATAAAATAACCAAAAAGAAAACATCGAAGTCTAAAAATTCATCTTCTCTTTGCATTTTATTTATTTATTTATTTATTTATTTAGGTATATTCGCTATTTCGCTTCATGGTTTGTATATTACATGTTGTCGTACGTTTGCGAATAAATTCAGTTCAATTCAGTTCAGCATAAACATTGGATGCAAAGCTTAGTGCCAGCTGCATCTATCCTTAGTGCCAGCTTCATCTATCCTCAGTGCCAACTTCATCTATCCTTAATCGTTAGCTTGATTATGACACCATATTTAACAATCATTTCTTACGCAAATTAAGCTCATAATGATGTGGAGCTGTCGTGACCTATATATCACGTTCACTACACTACACAAAGAAAGGGAATTCATTGATAAAATATGTACGAATATATAACTCAATGATTTCATAGAGCGTTTCTTAGATTTTTATAAATTCATTTGCCGATCACGAATCTTAGAAGCTGTCTACGCTGGCCGGCTATAAAGATTCCTTCTTTAGGTGTATTTCAAGGTGATAGACGTAGAAGGTGAATTGAGTTGGAGCCAAGTTGGAGCTTTAATTCATCGTTATTTGTGCCAACTTAACAGCCAATATTTTATTTAGTAGTGTTGTATACATATCACCGTTTCACTAATACCCTCGTATATTTGGTCGCCAAGCAGTCGCCCATTATAAACTCTCACTCAATTCCATTTTATTCTATGGAGAATTCACGTGGTCGGCCCTATAGAATTTTAAATATTTTCTTCCACTAAAAGCCGCTTCTTAGAAATTCTTTATTTCTTATCCCTTTTCTTCGCTTTTATATCGCTTAGGGGTAAAAGAGCATATACTTTAAACACTAGAAGACTCTCAATAAAACTAAACACTAATGTGAATTAAGACTAAAGTATAGAAGAAAAATCATACCTTATGCTTGGAAGCTGTTCGTATCGAGCATGTTCTCTCCAAATGTACTTGTGACTTAATTGCACCAACAATGCGTAAATTTATATAGATAATAAGAATGAATGGCGTGAATACGGTAGTGATATTTCTTATCCAGAAACGATAAATTGTACCGTACCACAAATTTGCACAACGATTCGATAGATCAACAACATACTCTGATACGGTGCCTATGCATTGCTTTTCAAGTTTCAATTCGAGCTCCAATGCAATTGGAGCTTTCATTATAAGAGCACCAACGATAGCCAAAATGCATAGAAGTGAACGTTTGCGTTTCGCGAAATCCAAATAAACACTACGAACAGTGAGCATATATCGTTCGATTGAAACGAATACTAGAATAAAGCTGAAAAAAAAAGAAAAATCTAAAATTGAAATACTTTAAAAAGAAAATCTCAAAGAAAATATTGAAATAAAGTAATAAAATAGAGAGTTTTATGCAAAAATAGACTCTTTTTTTTAAATCGTTAATTCCTTTAGCAATAAAGAATAAGCGTTTAAGAATCTTATTGAAAATATTGCATTCCGATAAAAAAAACAAACAAACAAAAGATCTTAAAGATCTCATTCCACAGGACAACAATCAAAAATTCCATTTCGAACAAAGATATTAATATTCTTAAATAATTCTCTTTTGTGAGATGAACTAAACTAATGTTGTCTCTAGAAATCCATTACGCAATAATATAGCCGCATAAATGTGATCTCTTCTAAACACATATCGCTGTGCTTCTCTGATGAAAAAAAAAGAAAAAAAAAAGAAAAGAAAAAGCTAGCAAATAGGGATTACTGCTAATGTGGTCTTTTTTTCATAGATTGTTATTGTTCGACATTAATATAGAACAATTTTTTTTTTGGTATGGAGAGGATATAATGCATAAATATTCCATATTTTTATGTTTCTTCGAACAAATTTGATTAACTAATGATTGTTGTAAGGGGAAAATTGTTTCTTCAAATGAATTTAATGGACAAATCTCTTCGAGAAATTGTGGAAAATTCTTTTCTGCAGAGATATAATATGAACGATATTTTGTTTTTTTTTTTGTAGAAAAATTTCATCAATTTCAAGTTCAAACATTTCAACATCTAACATGTATTTTTAAATTGATGAGAGGCGGTGGGATAACGGCTAAACGCTGTTGGCAATTTGAATTCTAAATTTTTCTCTCGGGCATTTAGAATTTCTAAAATTTCTTACAACTGAGGAAGAACATACTTTCGATTGTCTGTTTTTTCAAAATCAGAGGTTGATGTATTTTGAAAAATCATCTGAAGTTATTTACTCTTTACTTTCACTTTAGTTTTTAACTTTTATTTTAGTATTCCTCTTAAATTCTCCTCAGTGATTGGATTACTTCCGGAATTTGAATACAGCTAACAAGAAAAAAATTCTAGCTATCTTTGCGGTATGCAATCGTTGAAATAAGTATCATCGAATGCTTTAGAAGGCGTTATTTAAATGGTTTTTTTACAACTTTTTATATATTAGTGGGGTATAACAAGATGTAAGTGAACGGTTTTACTGTATTGTATTAGGAAATTCGTTTTTTTTTTTGCCATTCAACTAAGTTTTCAATGAAATGTTGCTGAGAAAAGTCGTTCTTGCAATTGTTGCATCGCTTTAACAAACCGAAAAGCTCCCATTCAACCGAATTTATCATCAAAAGTTAGTAGGCTTCAGGAATTATTGAGTTTAACAAAGAAATGTATTTAAATAATGAATTGCCCTTTGAACTAACAAAATTTATTAGTGAAATGAACCGTTAACGATAAAAGATTGTCGCTTAATGGCAATTCAAAGCTATGTTATCAAACAGTGCTGAGGGTTTTTTTTATTCTCAAGCTTTCACAAGTAAGGTGTTGAGGGCTATTTAGGTGTAGAAAGAAAAATCCACATTTTTTGCAATGTTGTTCAGTGGAATAATTTCTAAACGAAAGTCCTCATTCTTCGAGAGCTTTAGGTGTAAGTTATGATACGATTAAAATTTTGGAGTCTATGATTAAAGCATCTTCTCTTGGATTATGGCCTCAGGTAGTTTCATGGATTTTGGTTTATGAACCGGTTGCAGAAAATTCCCAATAGCCAGAATCGCAATCGTACTCTATATTTAGATAAAACTACGTAAGTTATTAATATTTAAGTGGTGTATAAAATGAACGCACGTCAGCCGAACCATTCATCATTCAATCGTGGACGATCCACTCAACAAAATGCTTATGATATTCCCATTGACGTTTGAAGAGAATATTGCTGTTAAGCACATCTTCACTTCCTATTAGCATCTGAGAGAAAATGATGAAAGTACTATAGCTCAAAGGCATAGAGAATTCTATATGTACGGCATTAGTGAGTGAAAGCAATAACGCATGTCCTTATGCATTATACTCGATGTTATAATTTTAGATATGCATTGATTTCAAGTTGTAAACATATTCGACATCAAAGACGCTTCTAAACCATAAAAGGAGCCTCAGAAAATCCCTCAACCAGAAACTACAACAATCAAATGCCTCCTGTCAACAAACAACTGCAATGTCCCATTTTCTGGTTTATGTGTAGAGGCAACCCGCTTTTGGTTTTTGTTTACAGTGTCGATATGTGATCTACTGTGAAACTGTACAATACCTGTTAGACCGATAAGGAGTTTTTTTTTTTTTTGAATCGATAGAGTGGAGAGTGGTTATGACGCATGAACAATGAACATGCATTAAATCACTGTGTCTCTCTAGAAATCTTTGAAGATTGAGAAAACGTGTACTACAATTTTTGTTGATTTTTTATTGTATTTCTTTCATGTGGTAGAGGATTCAGAAGAGGAATTGAAATGTAGAAAGTGTTGCTTCATGCAATACTCTTTGCATTAATGCAAGCAAAATTGCTAATTTCTCGTCAAAGTGGTTGCTATTTAGCTTCACTTGCATCTGCACGGCAAGTGGAAGAATGAGCCACAGAAGCGGATACGATCTTCATTTTTGCATTCTTTACAAACAGATAAACCATTTTAATAAGTTGTCTATGAAAAATAAAGTATGCGCATTAAAGCTTTAATATTTAACTTGACTGATCGCTCATATAATCCTCTAAAAAAAGATTCATTTCTTGGAATGAAATGCGATTTCAAATGTCTAACCCCAAAGAAAAAAAAGAAAAAACCCAGGCGGTTCCATGATGCAAACGTGATTGGAATGAAACGCAACTGGAGGAATCACATAATGAACACAGGTTGCATTGAAATGCCTATAATATAGCTTTAGTTGATGGACTAACTTGAGAGTTGGCATATAACGCAATCGTTAGATTGAGATTTTACCAATCAACTGCCGCTACTCTAACCTAATTTACTGTGTAGTTCGAAAGAACTCGTAAACAGTTAAACACACATAGTCATAGAACACTTAGGCACCCAAATAAATACGCAAGCATATAAATACGGGCGTTACAAAGCCAGGATGGGCTTCACAAACGTTGTTGGTCATTACAACAACTTTTTCAACTTTACTGATTTATTCAAATATAAAAAATTGACTCATAACTACCTCGTAACTACTGTTATATAGAACAACACAAGAACGCTAAACTTAACGCATCGCAAAATTTAGCAAATAAAAGTCGTGTTATTTTGCACATAATTCATTAGCCATAATGTTTAATAGTTTTTCTCTACGGCATTTTTTGATTTTTGCAATAAAACTTAACGTAAATAATCGTTGTAATAGTAATACATATTGAACAAAAACATATTTTCACACTATAAGAAGATATTTTAGCTGAGAAACAATGTGTTATAATCGATCAACAAAAATGCTTAACGTTTATGATAAAAGCTCAAAGGTTTCTTCACATTTTTACATTCAACTTCATTAAGCTCTTGCGAAAAAAGTTGCTAAAATTTATTGCAAGCATGATTGATTGACATATTCGTTTGCCCTAATCGCTTAGGAATTTTAAACAAAAATCTAAAGTCGTCTTATTTCACTTTCAAATGAAATATAATCACTTAAGAGGTAGGTGTTCAATGAAAATGAACGAAAACCAATGAAAAAAAAAAAGAAGATTGAAACAATGAACACCAATACCCGATTATCTTTATTTGATTCATAAAAATTTGCAAATAGCGCAAAAAAAAAGAGTTGAGTTCCGCTTTATGAAAAATAGAATGAATTTTAAATTTTTTGTTTTAGAACAGAAAAAAAACCAACCAGGAAGCTGACATTGCAACATGAGTGATTGATAATAAATAATTGAAATATGACCACCAAACTCGTGCAAGTAACACCAATTGTAGTTGATCTTTTAGATAATCGACCACAATAACCGGTACATAGCACAATGAGACAATTAAATCGAAAAACGCCAAAATTAAAATATATAGCAGATGGCTATTATAGGTATGTGTGGAACGTAATAGATTAATGAATAAAATCGAATTATTGCCGATAGAAACTAAAGAAAATATCGAACCGCATAGCAGAATAGCCATAGCGAATGCACTTCCACTTGTATCCACACATGAATCCTCTTCCTCAACGGGTTGTGAGGGCATTCGTAATGCGGCACAAAAATATTTCACCGTAAATATTGATGAATCTGAAAATCGCATTCTCGTATACCATTATGAAGAGAATAATTTCAATAATTCACCTTAATGGGTGATTTCTATCCACAAACGATTATTTCTTAGGGAAATTCGAATTGATGTGGAACTACATTAGTTGCTTGTTATCATTTTCATTGAGAGAGATGCAGTATAAAAGCGAAAACAACCTATGTACGAGTGTAATCTACGCTAGAGCTGTGAGGTGCCTCCCTATCGCCGAACCAATGGTCGTTTATGAAATTGACATATATATGCCGGTATGTCACCGAAAAGTTGCTAACCAGTATGTAAAAATAAGTGAAAAGTATGCTAAAGGAGCTGATACAATACGTACTTTATATTTCCGCGGAGATATTACATAAAATTGTTGCACAAAATATAAACAATCTATAAAATATGCATTGCATTGCATTCGTATTTTAGCTGATCCAACTACCCATGGAAAACATTTAGAAACATCTCATCTTTCTACGGGGTATCGGATGTGAAATATGGATCGGCTAATATAAAACTCTGCATTATTATGCAAAAAATTTGAATTATTTTCGAGTACTTATGACTGCATTTGCAACTCATAAACTAAATATGGTATGTTATAGACCAACGATACCCATTAAATTAGGCAATTTTCGTTTCAATGATTCGTGAGCTCAAACTATTGCGCAAGTAGATATATACAAACATTTATTTGCATAGGCAAGGAATTGTCATCATATCCTTTACAAAAACACAACAAAAGCATATAAAAATCGATATGAAGTAAATCATGGATGAAAATATAGCAGATTTTAGAGCAACAAATATCTCTAAAGTGGACCGTTTTTTGAAATATAATGATTTATTTCAGTCGAAACAAACAATTCATAAGAAAAGTAAATGATTGATTGATAAATATTACAACATTGCTGATCGATAGTCAACATTTTATGCATGCACCTCACTTGTACAACAAAAACCCATATATGCTTAGTGCGAATATTATATTCATGTGCAAATGTGAAACTCGTCGCTGTTGAATATCAGATGGAATATTACTTCTATTAAATAAGTAATGCAGACCTATAAAATGGTTTGTTTTGCTATTTAAAAGAGATCCCTCTCCACTGCTTGAGGTATGCACATATGCGCATTTGTATGATATTGCCTTTGTGTTATTTTGACTCCGCTGATCAATAGCGCATAATAATGAGGGATCATAGGGTTATTATAATATCGAACGGAATTGAATCACTTATCTCATTGACATATCAGTGATTATTTGGAGGGAGGGGAGGGGGGGGGCACTGAAAACTATGAAAGCGTGATAGCACAAAATAGATAGTATAGGAAGCGTATGAAAAGTACCAATAATTTAGAATAGGAATATCGTTATTGACTGCTAAAATAATAGCATAAGAGATTCAGCAACCGGCGAGCGCATCGTTTAGTCATCTTATGAACTGATGGCAGTTTAAATACTCATTAGTTCTTTGCTTGAAGTCCTCATTTTTATTGCTGTGTTCATTCCACTTTGGTCATAGAAATAACGCTGATGTCGTGTTGTGCTTCTTACTTTATGGATTGAGCGCAGTTCTTTGTGAAATTCTCTTTATGGACTATGCGATCTAATGAAAAAATAATAGCGAAACGATGAGCCATCGACGCACTTCAAATAAACCGAAATTGGCGCATTGTGCGCTTTTATTAAGGCTACTTCATAGCGGTGACAAAGTTTGTATGTAAAATTCAATGTGCTCTATTCAAGGTGTTCTACCCGTATTCCCTACCACTAAATCTGCTCACTTGAAAGTCGGTCCGTTCCATTGCTGCTCTATTAATCATTTAGGGTCTCTATTTTATTTGCCTGTTCCATGCTGTAGAACATATAGATCTATGCCAGCTTATTTCGTTCTGTTCATTATGTTATTCCGGAAGATTTCCGGTATGCTTCAGCCGATTTAATCCTCCTTATAAAACAACATTTCCTCGTCTTATTCAACGAAAGCGCTAAATTTTAGCAGCAACAAATACGACCAATCTTCCGGATGAAAAATGCTCATAAGGTTTTAAGAACATAAAAAATTTTTCGTGCAACTGTTGAAGACGTTTCAGAGATGTTTTCTAAACACAATAAAAGGCATCATTAAATTCGATCAACGAGAAATGACGTCGCGCTAACATAAAGTAAAAGTTTTTATAATCATTTTTAATGTAATTCAACTAGCGTATAGGGCCTCTTACTTTAAAGTATTGTTGATTCGTTTCATCTTAGTCGATATTCTTCGCAAAATAAAAACTTGCTCCTTAATCCAATGTGCTCAATTTGTTTTATTAGGCGTGA
This sequence comes from Baylisascaris schroederi, assembly GCA_006503575.1. Lineage (NCBI taxonomy): Eukaryota > Metazoa > Nematoda > Chromadorea > Rhabditida > Ascarididae > Baylisascaris > Baylisascaris schroederi. Next base: position 77,129 of record QEWY01001498.1, read on the forward strand.
TGGGATGAAGGGGAGGGGTTTTGAAGAAGAAAGCGTATGGGTTGCATAAAAGTGCTACTTTGGCTATTATATGTGTTATAATCGACTCATGGATTCTCTATGAGATGAGTAATGGCTAGTGTTTGCTCATAATCAAGCTTGTTCGGTTAATGTTTTGAAAGATATGAATAGGTCATAAAGTGAGAAAATATTTATTCGAGTTGAACTCTAAAATGGCATTAGAAAAGAAACGAAGGAAATGCAGCAATATGAAACACAACCTTCGACTTTCAACAAGTGAAACTGAAATTGCAGTACAATTGTAGCATTTAATCTCAGAACCTCAAATTTAGCTCAATTGTTAGCATAAAGTATAATTTCAGATCAGGTTGAGTTATGCATTCATAGAAATAAGTGAAAGCTTCTTCGTGATCGATCTAAATTACCGCCGTTAGTACTCGCCGAAGCTGCAGGTAAATTCTTCAGGTGTGTTGCCGGTACCAAATATAACAAGCGAACTCGACTAATAGGCTTCGATATGCAGTCTGCATTTATTCTTGTTGTTTCTATTGACGTGACCAAAACATTTCAACCAATTTTACAGTAATGGCATCTTCCCCAGGACCGTGTTTAGCATTTTTGAACTACGGCGTTCTTTAGCTATGAACTAGTGTGCGCCATGCTAACTTATGGGTCACCAAACTAAATGATGGTGCTGAAAGTGATCTATATATCTGTATATATATATATATATATATATATATATATATATATATATATATATATATATATATAAACTCTCAAAAGAAACTTAATTTGCTGCACATAATGCACAACAATTCCACTGGAAGTACGCAAATCTTGATTTAGTGCATGTTATTACTCTATTTCAACTATTCACAGAAGTATTAAAACAAGAAAAGAGCTTTCTAAATGTTTAAAGCTAAAGGTTGGCCATATATTTGATTTTCATAGATTGAAATCATAGCTATAACACCTATCATCGGAATGACCTTAGCCACTTATGCTATGCCCTCACGTTATATTTATCAACAACTTTTTAATACAGACTAATCATTGGTGAACGAGCGGTGATCTTTGGTGATGCAACTAGTTAACCAGACCAAACACATTTCTCGTCTACTTGCTGGTTCATCCGACAGATACCCATCGGCTGGCAGACAGTGGGAGATTAGCAATAACAAATTTAAGGACGAACCGCCTCGGTCAGTAGAATCTAACAGCTTGCATTGTTTAAACGGGAAATATCTCAGTGTTAAGTAAGCCTTCATGCTTTTCAATCTTCTTAGTCTTTCATTACTCATTGAAGTGAATTTCTTATTTCAACTTCAAATCCTACGTTTATTCTCCTAAGATGCCGTTCATCTAAGCTCTGATCGCTTCTGAAATCCTGAAGATATTTTTCTCTCAAAAGAACACGAGTTCGCATGTGGCAGCTATATATCTACTCATCATACGATATATACATATAGGCTTTAATGATCTGAAGATGACCAAATTGTACGAGAGATAGCTTCGTGACAGCTGGAGGTCTGGACGTTCGACTAACAAAATCACAATAGCGCACGTCTAACTCAAGTCGATCGCTGCGCTAATATTTCATGCTCATCGTGATAGTCGCCAAAACTTGACTCCGCCCATTGCGCTTGTAGTTTACATAGTATATTGGTTTATGGGCAGATGTTGTTCGCACTTGGCTAAACTTTTTTTCCGCCCACTAATGAATTATTAGTTATTGACATGAACTTTCCATATATGTTCAAGAGCTTTTAAATAGAAAAAAAAGAGAGAAATTTCATATGAAAACAAAAATAAGAATATTGATTTCCAAACTGTTCCAATGACATATAAACAGAGATATATGGGGCAATTAAGTTACTTAAGAGGAAGAAACGATTTGGAGAAAGATGGCTGGTGAATAAATTATGCAACTCAAAAACAATTATTATTGGAGTTGAAAAAAAAACAATGAAATTCTGCACGTTGAGAAACAACTTGCAAGTTCGAGTTGAATGGATATTATAATTCACTTAAAGCAGTTCAAAAATTAGATGCAAAACTCAGTGCATTCAAGCGTTTAATGATTATAACGTGAATATTAGAAAGTCTAACATCAAATCCCAAAGTTTTCTATTAATTCCTAAACGTTTTCACTGTTTGCATTCATGGGAAGTGTAAAAGAAAAAAAGTGGAAATTTTTGCTGATGAATTTTTATTGCGCTTATATCGGCATTATTTCACTTGAGTAATTTCATTTGAATGCATGTAGAATGTCGAATTTTGCTATCTATCCATCGTTTCTCTCTATTTCAAATTCTAAAAATTTAAACTTTTTTCTCTGAATATATCTCCAAACAATACTGCGTTCCCTTGTGTCAAAGTACGCCTTCCTGTATTGCTTCTCGGCACCACTTGTCTAACTCCGAGATAAGCGTGTCCAACATTTGATACTAAACGCTCTAAATACCCTTTTGATAGCACAGATGTTCAATGATTCGGGGAGGAGGATGGGAAATCTCACCTGTTCCCACTAAAATCAGTGAAAGCATAAAAATGGCAATAATTAATGCATCAGGTGCCCATAGTAATGAAAGAGGTGCTCTCACATGTCAGGAAACGATATAATCCAGGGGTAATCGTAGAAACTGGAAACAAAAATGGTGCTACACTTCAGTGAGCTCATTTTACCTTCAATGAACCAAATGTCGCCCAAAAAATCCTGAAAACCATGGCTACGTGAGTACTATTCAGCACTTTACAATATCCAGTTTGAATATTTCCCTACTATGCTTCCGAATGTGATAAGCATCAAACATATCTGCATTTCAAGCAAGATTCACTTTGAATAAATGTGACTAACACGCCTTAGAACTCGTTTAGTACGACGAACGTTCTCGAAAATCACCTTTCATATAGACCTATAATGAACACTTCTTTGGAGTAACGCCGACATCCTCTTCATCGAAGAATTCATTAATTATGGTATTTTCTGCTGCGATTACTTTACGCTATAAACTATGGCTATTTAAAGAGATTGTTTATGCGTCGGATGGTACTCGATAAAGACAAACACACCTGAGGATCTGATCCCGGCACAAGACTATTTAAACGTTCATAAAATTTGTCTGAAACCGTTTTTTTTTCTATTTCTGCTGTAAACGATATTTCGTTTTATTGCTTAAATAAACTTTTTTTTTCTGTTAAATTTTTTGTTAGTATGAACTTGTTTAGTTTAAATCGATACAGAATGATCCGAAGAACAAAGATTTTTCGCAGATGCCATATTAGACAGCATGAAGAAAAAACTTTGTTGTGCGCACGGAACAAGAACATATGGTTAAGTGAGCCTGAGGACGGTGAAGACAAGATAGGTGAAAAAGGTTGAAAAGCAATTAATATTTTTTAGGTTCCAAAAGTGAATATGAAAAATGCCTTTGAAACCGAACTAGAAATGCTTTCATTTAGGCGGTTAAATTCGATAACTTTAGACAAATGTGATTTTTGCGTCATTTTTACGCATGCTGAATTAACCTGTAAATACCACACATCGTGCTTTGTCATATGTGCTATTTCTGAAGTTATTTCTTCATTTCTGAGCAATTTTGAGTTCCGCTAACTGATCGCATCGATAGCACGATCGGTAAGTATTTCGAAAGTTGGAAAATGTTTTCAAATGTGTAGATGAATGAAAATTTTCCAATCAAAATTTGTCTTTTCCTAATTTGGCATTGCCACTTTGTTGCTAGAACATTGAAATGCTTGAGACGAATTTCTTCCGATTGAACTTTCGTATGGAATCATTTTCCAGATTGCTTAATTGTTGCTTTGAGTCATACTTCTGTGTAATACATGTGTTCAACTCAACGAGCAAATCCCACAATCAAATAAGTTGTCGAATTTCATGGTGTTGAAGTGAGGCATGGCATTTGAGTGTTAATTCTATTCAACCGTGGAATCATTCGACTTTGCAAGGGGGGGGGGGGGGGATGGTTGTTTTGTCGAGTGGATCTCGTTTTGTTCGATTATCAAGTTGACCAAGCGGTAATTTACTATTTCTCAAATATTCGTTCTACGATACAATCCTAATGGTCTCGTCTATGATTTTCGCTCATTTATTTCATTATTATGTGATTTTTGAATATACTTCTTTTTAAAATTCGGTGCCTTGGCAAGGGCAATAACTCTTTTCTATTAATATATAATATAATCGCAATTACTCTACAAGCGGAAACATTGAGATGTTGGTGCAAGTAATGGAGGCAATAGCGATTCGCGATCGGGTTTGAGGATGAGACGCTAAACACCGTAGATAACTCCTGCTTGCACTATGCGGATATCATTTTTTAATACCTCATTCCTATTTGCTCACATTATTGGACATTTTAGGTGGATACAAAAAGAGCAATACATGGCGTTCAGCACCCTTAATTCTTCTAAAATTCAGATAGCGTTCAGCACTCAATTTTCACTCAAAATTTAAATATTTTATTGGAGTTTGTAGGAGTGCAGTGAATAGACAATCAAATACCGATCTTTAATCAGACCGTTGAAGAATGAAAACGATGCTGTTATATGTTTTCAATCCGTTTTATTCGTTTGCATTTCCTTTCAACAATAAATTTAAATGCTCCTATTCTAGATAGCAAATGGAGTGAGCTAAAGTCTAATATCCGCCCACCAGAAACTTTTTTTTTGCAGTAATAAGCACTTAAAAGTTTCCTCAACATGTCTATTACATCGACTGTTTTGTTTGTATATTTGTCTTCTAGCTTGACCAATTTGTCTATAAACTTGTCAGATATGTTGGTGGTTTTTAGCCTTTAGCCCCTATCAGTTCATGCTTTCTCTCCCAAGAGAATGACATATTGTCATTGGTAAACTGAGACTGTGAAGGGAAATGCTTATGCAAAATGTGGTATATGCTTTTGTTTTACTTATCGGAAATAAGAGTATCTGCACCTTGGGGAACTCTCTCCGCAAGAATCGACAATGACAAACAGCACATCGCCGAACGTCTATACAGTCGTTTCTATTTTTCTATTCAAACAGCACATCCTTAGATGCACTCATATCTGCGTACGAAAAACAACATGCGCGACGACTTCATTATGGTACTAAGTGCGAAGTTCTGAAATTTCAAGTAATATTCCGTGAATGACAATGCTGCCTCAGTCTGCGAACGAGAAGAGCACCTCCTAATTCATCTCAAAATATAGAGTGTTGTGACCACTACGGAGCTACAAAAGAAGTTTCGTTGGCACAGCATCTAGCGAGATTCAAAAAATCTAGAAATTTTTCGATATGCTATCATAGAATCAGCGACTATAAGCTGATTCGAGGAAATGGTCGTACACGAGAGAAAGGGCTCATACGATCGAAACCGCTTGCTCTTTTCGCACACACATTTTTTTATAAAGAAATTTCACCCGCCTCGAAGGGAACGGATGAACTTCAACAGGAGGGAGATTCGAGGAGTCATGAGACGAGGAGCCGGAAGTGGGACGATATTTTTCGAAGTCTTAGCTGGAGATTGGCCTTAATGCCAATCCGTTTTGCGAATTTTATTGCATTATTTATAAGTTAAAAAAAAACTATGACATGAATAATGAAAAAAATTGGGAATTTTTTTTTCCAATTTTAGGGGAATTTTTGCCTAAAATTTGCCAATGAAATTCAAGCCATTCGAATACAGTTATGTAAAAATAAGGATCCTTTTTCCCCATTATGAAAATCAACACTAAAATATTTCCTCATTGTCATATTTGGCAATTAGTGAAATTAAATATGACGCAGTAAACTCATTCTTGCGCTAAATGGATGATGATAGAATTTCGCTCAATCAAAGAAATTGAATTGTCATAGAATATTAATTTTTTTTTTCGCTGAAAATGTTTGCTCGAAATCAGTACTAATGTATATTAAAGGCTGATAAACAAAATGTTTCGCCGATTGATTAAAATGTTGCAAGAAATTCGATAATATAACTCTTTATAGAATGTTCTTCATATTTCACGTTCTTATTTGCTGTAGAGGAAAAACGTTTGCTTCAACTAGTGTTGAAGAAATTTCCTCGACGAAGAACTTCAAAAAACTTTTTTTCTATAGGTAAATTTCGAATCATAATCATATAGGATTTTTCGTTGCCTCAAGCATATTGCAATATCATGTTTTCGATTGCCATAAATTTTGCATATCGCCTTTTATAGTCGTCATGAAAAGCTTGCAAATTTTCTTTGCACAACGAGTATTATGGTGATGTGATTTTTGTGCTTGCGTGTGTGTTGGTAGTTTCAATCCTCAAACCACAAAAACCGATTGCAAAGAATTTTTTTTTGTTGCAATTAACACCAGCTATTCATTTTCTATTTCTAATTGCATTGCAATTCATTATCTTTTGCAGAAATTTATGAAAAATGCTCCAAAAAAAAATTTTTTTTTTTTGCAATTCAAACTTATCATCACTTGTAACTTAGTTGTAACAGAATAGCTTGAAACATCGCATTATTGAAATATAACGCCAAATATTGAAATCTTTTTATTGCCAGCCGAGTCAATAAACTGTAGTCGCTAAATTTGTTTAACCAAAAAAATGAGTAGTAATTAAAAATTCGGACTATGCGAATTGCCAAGGAAGAGTTTTGTTATTGGAAAATCAAAACTTGAACGCAACACTGTAGAAAATTCTCGTCCGTCAGAAAAAAACGAGCCGAAAGCGCCGAAGTTTTTGCTTTCAAAGTGTGTCTCTTCAGTATTACTTCACAACTTCCGATATTTTCATACAACTGTCAAAAGTTTCATTTTTCTCTGCTATTCATGAAATTTTCAGCTTTATTCGGTGCTCAATGGGGTATTGTTGAGCATCACTCGTGAAATCACAAGCATATATTCGGTCGTCCCCTTCTTCTATCGTCGAAATTGTTGAGAACGAGTTTCGTTTTTCGTGTGTGGAGGAAGCGCGTGCAAAGATAACATAACAATAGTATAAATATTTGTAAAAACTCTCTTTGGGCATATCAAAGCATAAATGAGCTAAATTGAGAAGGTAGAGAGCAGTACAAGAACAAATTGCCAAATTCCCAAAAAAGAAGTAGAAAACATCTAAGAAGAAAACAATGGTCGAGTTGGCTGACAAAAAATTTATTTTCAGGGCAATATTCTATTGATTTGAGGTTGAACCATGACGAATAAAGCAGTTATATATTTTGCAACTGGTTTTTTTTTTTTTTTTTTTAAGAAGATGAAGAAGAAGAAGATGAAATAGGAACCTTCGAGTTTTTGCAACATTCGAAAGCCTCTGAAAGTTGTTCGTCTTCAATATGTACACATTAGTGCAAATAATGTAGGGCGCATAACTAGATGAATTTATTGGACGATCGCGTTACTTTTAATGGTAAAATTATTGAAGCTCGAAGTTCGCGATACAATAACTTAACTTTCCTACGCAGATGGTAAGACCCCTACCGGTCCCATGTGGTCTAGTGGTTAGGATTCGTGGCTTTTACCCACGCGGCCCGGGTCCTATTCCCGTCATGGGAACTATTCGAGTCGATATGTGGCCAACGCCCTCGTCATTTCTTTCCACTGGCGTCTATCCGCAGCCGTTGACGTAAAGTTAGATGGATCTATACAATGAGTTTTGTTCGACAAAAACTCGGCGCAAAAGTTGGAAAGCGCAACGTTTTTGCATTCGCTAAGGCACAAAATTCAGGCAGTGTATTGAGAAAAACATTACGAACCGTTTTTCGATATTTGACTTCCTGAATGTGGCAGTAGTAGTGAATAACGAGCCATATTAGATAAGAAACAGTCTGTAAATGTTTCCGACTCTTCTCGGGTGAGAAGCATGAAATTCCGTCGTTCACATGCATATTCTTGAAGTGCGAAAATAAAGACAGAGAGATGTCGGTAACGAAGGGGAATGCAACTTGTTGTTTCAGTGATAACTTCGGTGCGCCAAGAACGACGGCCTTGTTGCCTCGCAAATATGCATTATAGAGGATCCTGTTTGTGCAGGTGTATGCGTATGTATGTATCTGTCTGTTCGGTCGTTTCAAATGAGCAGCTACTAGTGCTAACGTTATTATATTCCTCGAAGCCGAGGTAAAAGTGGAGAGAAATTGCCATGCGGAATCAAAATCGAAGTAAGAAAAAAGACGAGATTTTGAGTTTTTAGAGTATTCAAAATGATTATTCAACTCCGTAACACTCATGATTTCGATTTAATGTAATAATTTAATGTAAGAATGATTTGTTTTCCAAAAATATTAATCGCTGTCCTTGAAAGACGGAAAGCCGAAGTATAGGCCGAACCAGGACAATTTCGAGATTCTTTCTGATTTCCAGTACTTTGCCATGAGGTAAGCAAGTACCATATTCGGTTATTTCGTCGTTCTTAAGAACATATTAAATATCTTTATCTTATCGATAAGAGATAAATAATTTTTCGAAAGATATCCGTCATCAACTAAAATTCGGATTACTATGGCCTATGGAAAGCGTTACAAGGAATCGGGTTGCCTCATCCTTTGCAGACATATCTTTCCAGCCTGGACGAGCCTCTACCAGAGTCGGCATCGTTCCACTTTCCGCCGAATCCGCTTCGGTGGTCAACCAGCACACCTGTGACGTTGCGACCGCAACATCCGTCCAGTTGTCCTGCTCTCCAGTTCGAGAAACCAAGTGGACTGTCATCTTCCTATCACCATTCCCCACCGTTTTTACGCAGCCCAATCCAATAGGTCGATATTCCATTGCCATTTGCGAGAGCTAAACTTTATTTTGCAAGTCTAGAAAATTCTTTCCTCCACTACGAGATTAAACTGTCATTGCAATATTAATGAAGGATGCTTAGTTGCATAACGTGACAAATGAGCATCGCTGACCACTGAAGTATGGACATTCACCCTTTTATGTGGTCACAATATGAATTCGCTTCGACATCCACATAATAGTATATTTACATAAGCATAATGATAATCCTTCGAATAAGCCAAGATGGTAAGTACAGACGACAGAATGTAAACACATCAACGTTCACCGAATTACTATAAACACTTTAATAAACTCTAACCACAAACAAAGCCACGTCGAACCTTCATCAGTTAATATACATTTCAAGCCGAAGCAAGTTGCCGATGATAAGGAACTTTCATAGAAAAAAGTCGGGGAAGTGCATTCCGGACGGTACATGGCTGGCAGGTTACGTTTACTCGAAGTCTGATGTGGCAGACTTCTGGCACAAGATTGCTATGGAACATAGTCCGAATTTCGTCTCAGTTCGTATCGCGACCGAATTGAAGATGAGATGCACTTTTCATCAAAACGAAAAAAGGCTTAGAATGATCAAAACGATTGCGCAACAAATCAACAGCTCGAGCTGTCATAACGAATTGACAGCTCGAGCTCTCATAACGAATTGACAGCTCGAGCTCTCATAACGAATTGACAGCTCGAGCTCTCATAATGAATTGACAGCTCGAGCTCTCATGGCAGACGACGTTTCGCCGCAATATATTACGACTGCTCAACCATCCATGGCTGTAAACCTAACGTTAGGGAATTGTTACGGTAAACAACTCAATTTAGCGTTCATCATCGCAATGATTGATAAAACGAACGAGATCGATAATACTATAACAACACGGATCTTTTATACATCTCTTACGAGCCTTACCGTAACCAATATCGACTTACAGTAGCCCTATCACAAGGAATAAACATTTGACAGCATCACAACCCGGTCTTAGAGCGATTACTCGTTGGTAAATTTTAGCATCAAAGACCACAGGAAGTATTCGTAAAATAGAAAACAACCTGATAAGCTCTCATAACGAATTGACAGCTCGAGCTCTCATAATGAATTGACAGCTCGAGCTCTCATGGCAGACGACGTTTCGCCGCAATATATTACGACTGCTCAACCATCCATGGCTGTAAACCTAACGTTAGGGAATTGTTACGGTAAACAACTCAATTTAGCGTTCATCATCGTAATGATTGATAAAACGAACGAGATCGATAATACTATAACAACACGGATCTTTTATACATCTCTTACGAGCCTTACCGTAACCAATATCGACTTACAGTAGCCCTATCACAAGGAATAAACATTTGACAGCATCACAACCCGGTCTTAGAGCGATTACTCGTTGGTAAATTTTAGCATCAAAGACCACAGGAAGTATTCGTAAAATAGAAAACAACCTGATACGAATTGAAACGACACTAATTAATTGACCTGGAAAACAAGAAATCATTCCACTGAAAAAGCAAAGTTCTTCAACTATCCTAAGTGTATATTGCATAGCCCCAATTGTATTGGCATCTTTTTGCATCAATATTTCAACTTTATAGTACATAGTCCTACTTCATGCATTCTTAGCAAATATCTAATCTCCTAACAGTCGTCTATTGCATCTACGCTCATACCTACGTAATTTCTGCTTTTGCCTTTAAAAAAATTGTTCTTTCTTTCCATTCCTTAACTTTGCTTTCCCAGAGAAACATACTCATCTGAGTCTATACTACTGTTGTACGCATTAAGGATTTTACGTCGATATTATCTCAGTACTACAATTTTAATATTTTTGATCTATGAACCATACTTTCTTCATAAAATTTTCAAAAAAAATTTGCTTTGCACTATATGTCCGCTATACAAACAGATTAATGATTTCTAAGAAAAAAACTTCGCATAGAAAATGGCGAGGAAATAATAAAAGCTGATTTTCTTCTAGGAAATCAGTGATACCCATCTTAAAAAGTGACTCAGCTCTATAAATCTTGAATGTTTTTCAGCACCACCATCAACCCAGAAAAAATTTTTCAACCTTGATAATCTTCAAAAATGTCAACGATCAACATTCAACATCTATGAAAGTATCGCCTCATGGGTATTAGTAGCAAATGCCTTAACTATCTAATGCAAATAACAAGGGCCTTTTTCTTGGTCTCTGCTCATCGAGTCCACCACACCAACCTCTCATTTCTGTCATCATGCTTCCGTTCCTTTTCATCAAAACCGAAAAATTGCAGCTCCCTCAGTCGTTGGCATAACAAGACGAGATGAATCGAAGCACTCCCCTAAGCCTTACTACACTCTTCAATGACTTTCTCGCCGTCTCAATCAAATGACACAAAAAAGTAATATCCTTATCGAAAAAATGCCTCGTATTTCCGGCTAAAATTCTAAAGCTTATAAATTCATCAATAAGCCATGAATACTTCTTAGAACCAATAATCCTTTCCACTCGAAAAATCCTTCATTAATTTCCACGGCAACCTTTTCATCGTTTCAAATGTATTTTCGTCGACCTCAATGAATGTTTTCTCTAGTGGTTCAAATTAAAACGTGACAATCGATAGTAGCAAATCATGAGAGTTCAAATCCAGCCGCCGAATTGATCGCAAGCATAAGTTTTCGTTTAAGTGTTTCAGTATCCACATATACCGGTAGTTTGAGCAAATTCATACATGTGGCCGCTGTGGGCAATTTGTCCGGCTCATGCACCAGCTGAATGCCCATCGGTGGAGTGAGTGCCTATAACGACAGAAGCTTGTATTCGATGTACCACTCTAAAGATCATGGAATAATCTATACAATTTGAAACAATGCAGAACCAGTAGTCGTCTGCCATTACCACGATGTAGACTTCGTCTTAAAGCCATCGATACATTTCTCAAACTGTTTGATACATTTATATAGTGTTATCGCATGATATCGTTTCGTGATTTGAAGGCACGTCGGTTTTGAAGCATTACTCTCACATGTGATAAGCAAAGATGCATTCACGCAAGCACTAAAGGAATGAGACACTTGCCTACCAACGCCCGGCCTCAATTGTACTTGAAGAGTATAAGCAACCAAAACAAAACCGGTAGGTCCAATCACATTTGGATCATTATACCATATAAAACCTCTACTTGGAGATATCTATACCAGGACTAGACTGATGCAAACGTTTATGCAAACAAATTTATGCACCTGTACTCCCGAAGGTTGTCCATTTTACATTGCACAGGTGTGCTTCTCAAAGAAATGCGGTAAACAATCACGGCGTTCAAATGAACTGACCTTGAAGCCGATAAGAGGTGGACGGGAGCAACCGGTAATAAATTTGAGCAATTTTTTCTTGTTGGGCGGAGAGAACTCATTGATGACGGTCCAAAACAGATCTGCATATAACCTGTCGTGCTCCGCTAAAAGAATCGAACATGCATCAATTAAAGCAACTCTACAGCAATTCCTCAAAAACCGACCGTTTAGAAAAATGAGCATCTCTAAAGAGGATGAACTTCAAGAGGTGAAACCTTCAGCTTAGAGGTGATTCAAACGATTTTATTATTAACGAAGCACATTGCTTATGAAAAATGAAAGCTTTTTTTTTGCTTCGTGACACAAGATTCGACGATGCGCTCTGCTTGAATTAAACTTTTCAATTTCCAAAGTTTTTTGTGAATGCTGAACTTAGATTATGTGATGACATATTTTAGAGGATGTGTCTAATATGGTGACTTGGTGATGGATTATATATCGGAAATTGCCTTATTTTGAGACAATTCAAAACGATATATACTTGTGAGATAATGATGAGATGAAATTTCTTTCTACCGATGAAAATATCAGCGAAGAAAAAAAATAACGCTCAAAAGGAAATGGAAAAATATTTACGTTCGGAAAAGGAGGGAAAAGAAGAAAATAGAAGGAGAAAAATATCCACAATATGCACATGGAAGAGGCAAAAATGTTCCACGAAGGAACATATCTGCTGAAGGAGATCGCTGAAGTCGGTTATTTGTCAACCTTTTATAGCTATGCCGAGTTTTATAAACGTTCTTACACATGGACTAATCTAGCCAATGAAAAGAATCACTAACCGCTTTAATTACTTATCATATCATTGTGGTTGACAAATCATTTGCAAAATTAATCCATCACTTTTCATTACATAACAATGAATTTAAGAAAAAAAACAATGAGAAAACAAACATTTAATGTTGTGTATAGTGGTGAATTTTTTGAGATCATCGAAATCAATTTCTGCATCAATTCCACCGATTAATATTGATATTTCATTCGATGAAAACATTCGAAGCCAATCCGGATCCAATACTGCGCGAACGCCAGCTCGCATTGACGCGATCATAGGTGAAAGCTGTAATTATATAGAAAATAAAACGTTAGAAAAGAAATTGTATTTTGATTTAGCAGCGCTGACGAGTGAGGATTGCAATGGAATATGCCGAAATACTAGCAAATCAAACGAAGAATACAAGAAGTTGTGGACTATAACGATTGCTCGGCTAACGTTGAAAGAACAAATCGATAGGAAAGTGGGGAAAATAAAATAACTAGAAATCATCAAGATCAATTAAAGACTTTTTAGAGCAATCCATCTCCTAATAAAGTGAGAATAAAGAAATAATAAATCACCCGTTTCGATAAGAAATAATTGACATAAAGAACGATATACTCGGCACGATTATCTGCTGTCACTTTAACTTCACTTCCATGCCTCTTCAAATCGACCTTCTAAAAATTGATATCTTCCATTTAGATCGAATAGAAAACTTGAAGATGCCTAAATAAATTCTCGAACGAACTAGTGAATTTCTATTCGCTTATAAAGATAAAAGTATTCAAATGCACAAATATTTGCATAAAAATTGGAAAAATGTGCATTGATGGCCTCCTCAAAGGATGAATTCAACAATTTAAGGAAGAAAATCCAGGACAGAGATCGTAATCGAATTTTGGCTTCATAACTGTTCTTTCCGACGAAGATGATTTTTTATTTTTTTATTTTTTTATTTTTTTTTTGAAGGAGAGGGTATTCGCGTGAAATATATGATAACTAACGTCCTAATAATATGTTCTTTTAAGAAACGAAACCATTAAGAGATGGAATTTACCTCGGTGGCACCAAGATTATCTATGAGGACGCTGAAATCAAGTTCAAGTGCATCAACCTCTTCGGGAGGGCAACATTTCAGGAACTTGAGATTATTGTATACCAACGGATCGTATGACTTCACATACTCGAGGTCCAACAGACTGTCGCCTGAACTACCCAACCACTGCGCCAGAAAGAAATCCGCAAAGCGGATTTCCGCTAATTGTCCTTCGTAAATCAACTGAAATAACTCATCGTACAACAATAATATATAAAGTAAATTACATCTTAGTTTCCGAATTGAAACCTCAGGGCTTTCATTTTCGCGTTATTTAAGAAGGCCTTTATTCAACAAGAAATTCCAGCTCATGTGACAAAAGATAGAAAATAAAAGGAATATATTCCGCTATTTTACTTCCTTCATTCTATTTTTTACTTGTAAAAGTACTTAAGTATTTATTGTGTAAGCAATAATTAAGTATTAGACTAAACAGTGCTTATGTCGATTTCGTCACATAAAGCTTCGAGACTCTCTTCGCAGATACTTGGAAGGATTTTAAATATTTGCTTCTTGCAGAAAAAGGCTTGCATATGCAATTAGCTGCTTGCTTTCATGAAGAAAAACGCAGTTTCTATTTTTCACACTGCTTTCGTATAGGATTCTATTCAATGTTAATTCACCTATCCATGCAAATATGGCTCACTACATCCTTCAGGTCGAATAAGGTACCATTACCTCCAAGGACATAACACACTTTTTCCTGAGCTAATGCGATCTAGCCTATTGATAAGTTGCCTGCTTATCACAAAGATTATCCCCATTCATAAGATTGGTTATTCCATTTGCAATTTCAAGATCGAATCTGCCATGCTAACACATGAGCTGTTTGCTAATTTGAATATTCAGTTGGAAAACTTTCATCTCAACTTTCAATAAGATTAGTGAGGACACTATATAGATATAATGGTATTCAAATCGGTGATCGATAGTTGTTTCGTTGAATTTACCAATTTTTGAATTATCATATTTTGTCATCGCAATTGGCTAGGAAGGAAACTTGCGGCATACAAATATTACTGCGAATTAACTCAAAATTTTGATATTATGCTTAGAGAACACTGCAATCAACTGATATAACAATATCCTCTAACAATTACTCTCTGAAAATATAATTATCGAAATAATGTTAGTGATGAAATGTTGTCGTCGCATCCACATAATCTTTTAAACTACCAAAAAAACTTAGTGAAAAGCTTAGGGGTTGTGGATATCACAAAGACAGGAAGGATGAGCTAATCTGCTGGAAAGCGCCAATACTATTTCGGCGTTAGAAGATCGCCCTAGGCTATCGCATGAAAAATACCACAACAACGAAACAGTCAACAAGAAGAGGAATATGCTTGATTCCAGATTATATAGCACATATTTATATTAAATATTATAAACTCTATTTAATCATTAACCTTATTTTCCTATAGGATTATTCAACAGTTGAATATTTCTTCGGAAATTAAAAGTAGACGATAATATTGTATCAATCAATGCCAAAGTCGTGATTTCCCTTTGAGGAAAATAAGAAAGTGTAAAAGAAAATTTCAAAAGTAAATAATTAATTAATATTAACATTCCGCAAACTTGACTAATAAGCTGACGGATTGATCGATATTTCACAGCGCAAAACATATCAACAATAAATTAAAACTATAAAAAATAAGCACTTACTTTTGCAATGATTCGTCCAATGAAATAGAAATGATCTTGAAAATTCGATGGATAAAGAAATGGTGCAAGTGGATTGGGATAAAGTAAATGGTCATGAGTGGTTGCAAAGAATCCTCTCGATGGATCAAGAGCCGTTTGAATGAGTTCCGCTAAAAATTCTCTGAAGATGCCCCCTCCATCGATACCTGCCTCATCCAATCCCACCCAATTCACCATTTGAACACGAATCGGTCGTCGCATATCAGGCACTGAAACTAATAATCATCAAGAAAGTAAATAATAACTCTACGAAAGAATCGCTTCGAGCCCACATAAATACGATGCGACAACGACTGTGCTATGTTAGGTTTAGTCTACATCAGCTTGCTAATGGATTTCGAGAAGACAAAATGGGTTATAAATTTGATCAACTGGTATGACAATTACTCGTGCAGGTGCTCGTTCGTAAGGAATAAATGTTTCCTAGTGCTATAAGTATGCCATGTTTTATCGTTGCATATGCAGCTAACTGATATCCATATTCGAGGGCAGATAAGCCGTAACAGTTGCAGCGCCAAATGCGATAAATTCCTATTCCCTTCCTGGATGCATTTCATTCTTCGTTCTTCCTGCAACTTATGGACGAGTCTTTCATACTTTTTCGTCCCATTTTACACTTATATCGGCACTCATTGTTCAGCTGTTGGTTTTGTCGGCATCGAATTTGCAATCTTGCATAATGCTGGCAAATTGCGGCTTTGGTGCAAAGAATGCCTAAATTGTCGAAAAATCCTTTCAATTTCGCTGATGAATTCTGACTTTTGAACTCTCGCCAGCTAAAAAGCTACGCATTAGCCCAATCTTATGGCCAAGAGGTCACGGATTCTCCGCCTCATAATCAAGCAAACGAAGGCAGGAATCCGTGAACCGCTAAGACACCAGATGGTCGCAATCCGTGATCATGCGACTTGTCACCGCCCTCATATACTAAAAGCATTCAGAAAAGAATCGCTGTGTTTCGCAATAAAAAAGGAAGACAAGCACAAGTATGTATAAGCTGTTTAACGTTTACTGATGGAATGTATAATTCTTGGCTTTGCTATTACGATATAGAACCGTCGTGACGAGTATAATTCATAACAACTCGAGAAATCAACCTGCCAACAATCGAACAAAACAAATAAATTATTGACTAAGTTCTTCAAAAGAGAATAAAAGTGTTCAAGAAGTAATATGAAGCAACTATCGAAAGAAATCAAATATAATGAATGAGTACAGCAACGAAAGATCAACAGGAAACCTTTTAGAGGAGATAGATTCCAGAACGCATCCTCATAGAGTGTCGATCGATGGACGACAACGTGATAAGCATCATGCACTACAATACACAACCATCAATCAAATCCATCAAATCCATTTGCATATGAAATTCAGCAATTGAAAAAGAATCGAAGAATGAATACCGCCACTTGAGGTACCCGTTTATTATGAAAGGATCAATCGAATAGTTTATCAGAGGGAATAACAAAGTATANCATATAAAAATAGGAGTAAAATGGAGCTGAGAAAATAATCTAACATAGTGCCCTAATTAAAGAAAAACAGTGTTGCATCTAAGAGCTAATCATACGTTGGCTTCGAGCTTAAACTATCTTCTGCGAGAAATAAAGTTTTAACTTGTCGTGGAGAAGGAACTTCAAGCAGGAGAGGAGGGGATGGAAAGTGGGTGAAAAGACTGAAACATCTTTAAAAAAATATCTTCTCGTCGGGCAAAAATATCAGTTAGAAGAAATTCAGTGAAGTTTTTGGATAGCAACCTCATCAAGAAACGAGTAGAGAGAAATAGCACTGCCTCAATCTCTTCTTATCCCAACTGAAAAGGTCAAGAAGCGCAGAGGTAATCAGTGCAAGCAAAGATGTCATTTAAAACATGCAACAACATTGATAAAACAATATAGTAATAAATACAGCCTGCTAGCCCTTATTCAAAGCACTCTTGTTCAATATTTACCTCCATTACAATAACATCCGACTAGTTATATATCTATATTCAAAACATTCTGTTCTTTATGTTGAATCATTCAATTTCAAATCCATGGTCTGTTTCGATTTGAAAATGGCAAATTCGAATGGAGAAAACAACAGCAAAACTGGAATAACCGAAGATAAAAATGTGTTAAGTGGTACGACTTATAACATTTAAAAGAATAAATCAAAGTAACGTACCATAGTTGTCAGTTCCACTTTGTCTTCTATCTTGATTGATCAATTCCGTGAACATCTAAAAAACATCTCGAAATATTCATGAGCAAATCACTGATCAATTCCGCTTTAAAGAAAAAAAAAATGAATAAACGGCCATAGTTCTGGATGAGACTTGGATATTCAAATCTTGATGGTTGCAATCATCTTTCACTCAGAAGTTGGGAATTCATTCGATTAGATAAATTCGAGAAAAAAATTATCAAGAATAGGTTTAAACAAGTGCTTGATGCACCTTTAGCAGGTCAATTATTGACAGAAAACGGAAAAAATTTTTCTGCACATTGTGCTTCTTAACAATGAAATGTTTTTATGGCCATAATTGGCCATAATAAGATCATGAAAAGGCCGGAAGAGCAGCGACGTGTCAAAATATCAGATCTACACCTGTCAAAATAATAGCATGCCATTGGCACAAAAATACTCATCTACCTTAATACTTTCCCTTCTCCTTTCCTCGTCCCTTCAACCTTACTCTAAACAGAAAATTCACCTGGACGCGATGCATGAACGGGATTACAAACGGAATCGACTGCAATATAGAAATATTTCTTAGTTCGGCAGCCGTCGGTGGCTCTTCATTGGCGTTTTCTTCGTTTTCACGAAGTAGCAGCCGAACGAACTGGAATGGTCTTTCCCTTGTTCGACGCCGTCCCTTACCAGTTCTCCACAATGACTAAACAATTCGCTTGAATCAATTGAAGAGGGATACAACATCACAATCAAAATAAGAAAAAAAAAAAACTACCAGTGCATTAATATGCGCGTAGTTATTTTAGCGTCAGTTTCCAGCGCTAAACTCCTACAAAACATCCACCGACGGGCATATAGCCAGTTTTGGTGGTAAAGGAATAAGCAAAGATGGGCAAATAAAGAAACTGAAATGATGAATTTTTGATAACCATATGTTACATTTTAAAATACAAGCATATCAAATCGGGTGACTATGGAAGAGGCTGAACAAGGAACATAACGGAAGAACAAACATCTAGATGATATTACTAAAGGTCGAAATGTTTTAGGAAAATCAACAAATGAAATATGCAAATTTTTCAATAAAAAGTCACCGAAGGAGGCGAATTCAATCTTACCTTTTGCATAGTTGCTCTTCTCGCCTACATCTTTCTTACAACTAATCACTAATAATCGATGAAAGAGAATAACCCTCTAAGACGATTATGAATGCATTGATAAGCTGATATGCCGCTGGTTATCAAAGAAATAAAAATAAAGACAAGAAAATAAACTTACGGTATTCATAACGACTTGTCGATTATGACTCGACCAAAACTCATTCGACATAAAGTGCAAACGGCTGTCACGTTCGTATAGCACTTTCGTTATCGATGCAACATTCTCAAATAAAGTATTAATTATAAGCCGCTCTCCCATCCCTACTCACCTATCAACTCTCCTCATCTATTAACCCTCAAACTTCTATATATAACTTCTATTTAAATATATTGCAACTCCAATTACATTCTAGCTATTTTCACAAAACATCTTACTTTGAATATTATCAAAAAAAATATAATTTTATCAAAGTGATAAGCAATTATCAGACGATCTAAACTCTTTGAAAGAAAGCTGCTCTACTTGTTTATTTAACAATACACAAGTAAATCCATATAATATTGAACCCAGCTAACCAGCAAAGAACATCGCAATTCATAATGAGCGCAGGAATGCAAAAATTTCAGTAAAAAGTGAATAGAAAGCGTAATATAGAAACGAAGGAAAAAAAATTGAAGGTGAGATAAAACAAAAACGCAAAGGATAGAACCAATGAAGTAAAAAAAAAAATGGATAAGAACGTTTCTAAGGATGCATCGAATTAAACTTTCATAACTGAACGGATGCATTCTTTAATAATGATCTGGAAATATGTGATCGCAAATGCTCAATATCGGCTTCAATTTGCACACCTTTCAGATTGAGAATAGGCATCAATGAAACGACCTAGAAGCTGTATTTCATACTGAAGCATAAAAATGAGTGTACCTTGAAAAGATCAGCCCATTTCGATCGTTTGTCGGGCGATTCGGTCACATTCGTTGGAAAGGCACTAACATTAACTGGATATGCAACATCAATCAGACCCAAAGTTAGATCACTGAAATCTTTTCACAATTTTATTATACTCCTCAAAATATGGGTGTTATTTTCGTACCAATGCCCTTAAACGGTCACAGAGATGAGATAAGGAAGGGGAAAGTTACTTGACGAAGAGATCTCAAATAACCACTTATTAGGAAGTTTAAATCTTCATACGACTAAATAAATGGTACATCACAGTGCTGAAGGCTTCATATAAACAGTGGATAGAAGATAAAAGATGAAAGGATGGGAAGGAAGAAAAGGATGATCTAAATACTCCATTGATAATATATATAAAGAATCCCTTTTCTATTCCCTCTGCACTATGCCCAGTTCAATTCGTTTTAGGACAGCTCTTTTTCGCCAACACCTTGTCAACTCTTCACTTCTTTAATAGCATATCGAATTATCAACAAGTTGGCTATATGGGCACAAGCATGATGGCAGTTAACTCTTTCCTTAAACAAATAAACTTCATAACTATAATCAATTGCTATAATTTTATCTTCCCAAGACCAGATTTATATGTTTTCCCAAGAAATTAAATAAACAAATAAATAAAGTAACCGGAAGTGTGTAGCGATAGATGCGATCTGATCAAGTGTGAAAGGAAGTATCGTTGAGCCATGCCCACCATTTGCTAGGTCATCGTCATCAATCGTTCGAAGTATGTTCGAGAGTAGTGCTATGAACAATGATAACGGGGGAATGAGAGCATTTTCATCACTATCCGATACGTGTTCCCCCTAAATGCAATATACTCATAAAATAATGAATAATAAAACGATTCACAAGAAATATATAGAAAACCAGAATAAAGCGACACTAAACACTCTCAAAAAAGCTGCCGTTCATATGTTGTAAATATTGATGTTGATTTCTTTACGCTTTCATTCTCAATTTCTTTCCGACGAAAGAAATGACATTAGTGGAAAAAAGAAATATTTTAGAAAGGAGAGTTAAAATTAAGACATTAATCTTGTGACAAGTACTAATTCCAAATTTAATGGAAACTAAGCGAAGCACTATATGAAATAAACTTCAACTCAAAGTTATATTAACGTTAAAATATGCAAATTCAAGAGTGGAAATTGCCCATGAACAGGTAGAAAGCAGATAAATTGAAAAGTCATGACGCGCTTTCTCAATGCAAGACAATAAAGAAGAAGCATAGAAACATGATGATGTGTACTACAAGAAAAACACCTAAAAAGGAATATTTTTAAAAACACAAATGACATCGTAACGAATCCAACAGAACGCAACAACGTCAAAAACAATGACGCAATAGAAATATGGGAGAGATAATCTGGAATGGGGTTTCGTGATCCGGACTGAGTAATCCGGAAGCTCAAGACTGCAAGAACCTGGATTAGACCTGAATAGAAATATTGCTACTTGCACTTACCTGTTGAAGAACGGAGATAAGAGAGCGAGTAGCACCGAAACCCACTCGTATATTCAACGAAACAATATACTGCCATAATCGAGGCATAAATTCTTTATGGGCCAACAGTGAGCACAATAGACTCAAAAATGCTTCGGGTGCATTTTGACGCAGAAAATAACACAACGATGAGAGTGCCCCCACTCCGTCTTCCGAGGAGAGTGCTGATACAACGAACCACTTCCGTAACGCACAATCCGTCAATACAGCAGTCGCCGTTTCCACATAGTACCCTATCGTCTAAGTAAATAAAATTATATTTATTTAAAACTGAAGAGATTCTAAAGTCAGCAATGAAAACAATTTATGGTCGTTCAGTTTGATGACAACTGGCAAGGTGGGTGTTGATGCTAGAAACCGTCCATCAACGAGCAATCACCTCCGCATCTTCCCTCTCTCCTTCACCCCACTCCATCAATGAATCACTTCATGTACTATCTCCTCAAATAGCAGAAAACCAAAAAAGAATATTGTTGTATGTGGGAATCAACGAGATTGTGCTGTAAACGGCAACAAGTGAAAAACTTCTGCATTTTTAATGCGTTTCACTTGAACAAATGTTGCACAAGCTGCAGTCATTTCCTTGAAATAGACAACCCCATCGTCCTGCTTCCCTCCTCCCCCCTCCATTCACTTTGCGATCGGATTTCTAGCCTCTCCCTTACAGTTTGCATTTGGATCTCAATCCCTCCTTCCTTACAGTTTTCACTCGCAGTTCTACGTGCCCGCTTTATATCTGATTTGAGTAAGACTTCAATGTAGATAAAGTAAAATCATTAGTGGTGAGCGAAAAAAAAATACGAATTGTTCGAATTCAGTTCAAAACTGTACTAACAAACTCTCAAAAATATCTCGCATTGAAAGAGAAATTTCTCATCACTTTAAAAAAAAAAATTTTAGTGTTTCATCGATAGCATCCAACAGCCATTCGTGCATAAGCTTCGTGACCATATGAAAATAATAATAAAAGCAGCAATTCTTCTAAGACTTCGTTTCTTTCTCAAATTATTTACCTATAGTATTTATGTACGACTATTTAGACTCATTTCTATAGTGAATGATCATATATATTAAGTTAATCCTCACCTAGAGTAATAAGAAACTTTTTGGAATATGACAGAACTTTTTGGAATATGACAGAAGTTCATCAATACGTAGATAACTCATATAAATCAAGCCTATTGACATAAACCCATTTGGGAAACAATCTAAAAACAATTCGTTTCCATGATAATTTAACTTATTCGCGTTATATAGTCATTTTCAAACTCACCGCTAACGGAGCATTGCCGACGTTTGTCGAGATAGCACTCTCTATATCTTCATCGTCCGTATCTGAGTCACTATTTAGACAGCGCCTTCGTTGTTGGGTTACTGGACGAGAAACATGCTCCACCAAGTTGGCGAAGTATCCAAGCAGTAACACTTTCTCATTCAATGATAAACTCTCTGAATTTATAAAGCGCTAACAACATCATATACCTGCAGAAGCTAGAACAGTGAGAGGGAAAGATCGAGATATTTTGAAGAAGTAGGTTACGAGCTGCCATCTTCAGTGAGAAATCCTCTTTCAGGAGAAAAACTTAGAAAGAAGTTCCTGCAGACTGCTTGAATGCCTTCCATTATATCCCCTCCCCCCACTATTCTCCGCTCAACCAATTTCTCTTCGAAGAGACAAGAAATATCCTGCTTTTTCCTGAGGTAATTGGGATGAAAGATAAACGAGGACTTCGTCCCTGAATTGGCACTTCCCATTTGGAACGATCATGGCGGTGGTTCCTGAATCTCAAACGCATCAAAGCTTAAATGAAGGTCTCGATTCTTGGACTCTTTTTACGGTATTTATTCCCTGTTAGGGAATATTCCAAATCTCCTCAGCACTGACGAAGCAACAGCAACTCTTCAGCTTCAAAACTCATTCCCTTTCCTACCTTCTTTTTAAAAAATACAGCACAGAAGTACGACAGCAACTACTTGCAGAAAGTAGTAGTCTATATCGAAGAGCAACCGATCCGGAAGAGAGACTGTTGTGATGAACGACCGCGCTGCGACTCATTTTGCATACATCGACTTCAGTGATATCTGTTCCTCTCTGCCCTATTATACGGCGCCTTTCCTCTGGTTGCCTGGTTGCGTATTTAAAACCCGTTTGCTGTTATGTGCGTTGACTCTGATATCTTGATGGTTTTCACACCGCCCATTTTTCAACCACTTCGGTTCAGGGCGTCAATTCAGGGGTCACCAGTTAACTTCGTCCCGTCTCGTTCCCTCCACATGGCGGCAGCGTAACAGACATAAACGGTGAAGTGGCCTCAAGAAATAAAACAGAGTGGTGACAATGATAATAAATATTCTTGTTGAAAAAGATATTTGCAATTCAAATCTTTCAACAAAGCACTTACCAAGAGGTGATACCGATACAATCATCGCCAAAAGATGAGTAAAGAGGGGTGCTTGTTGAATGTTGATAACAGTCGAAATTGCTCCTTCGCATAACGATTGAATCACTTCGCTTAAGCTTAGTTCACCTTTACGTATCAATTGACAAATAAAAGGCGTAATAACGCATACTACGTATTTCTCGAACGATGGTTCCATCAACGTCACCAATAACGTTCCAACAGCCAAACGACTGCAACAACAAATAGATGTAACGTTCAGGCTCTACGATAACCAGCACTAAACAATGAAATTAAGCACGTCTTAGAGCATTTCAAGAAAGTTTCCTTACAACAATTTCCTTCGGCCACTTTCCTTCTAAGTATCGCTGCGATGGGATTTATAACAACTCGAGTGGTTAGAAAATTTCACAAAATTCCAATCCGAATTTCATATCTCAATTTCCAAGCTCATTTTATTTTAGTTTTTCAAAATAGCTACAGCACTTAAGCATATTATTTATTCAAAAATCCATCACAACGGATGTCTTGAAAAGAAAAGAATAAACTAAACTCAGGATTTCAACATATCTTAAAACCATATAGACTTGTCAGAAACCACCGAAAGCAGCAAACGTCTGCTAACAAAAGCTTTTATGAAGAACATCACTGCTAAAGCATTGACATGCATTAAAATGCATTCAAGTTCAAGATCTAATGCAATATTCCACAAATGTGATCATATAAACTGACTATTTTTCCTAAGCGTAAAATTTTATGCATTTAACTGAGCGGCCAATAAATTCCCGTCACATCCCACTTTTTCAGCAATAGGTACTCCTTTTTCTGGCATTGTTTACACAAATATAATGAAAAATTATCGAAACAGATAAATAAGCATACCGATTTGCACAGCGATTAACTGGTAGCATAAGAAAACGTAATACTGTATCAGCTCGAGGTGGCAACCACTCCTCAATTCGTAATGCTGCAAAATGCGACTATCAGAAGCCAAATTAATCCACAGACTTCAACTATCTTCTTGAAGACGGGATCGCTACAACGCTGAACCTCAAGTCATTGACGCTCCAACAGTATCGCAAAGCGTTCTAATCATAAAAGGGTTGATTACCAACAGTGTTAAAAGACGGACAACGAGAATTTTTTGTCAGCTATCAAATAGAAGATCGGCCGATCGCCGCCTATAGCCACTAAAAGTTGGTAGGTAGCAAAGTCACTTAGGTCATTAGTCACTGGTCATTGATCACTGACTTTTCCAGCATCGACATACAACATCGCATAATTAAATCTTCATCACCACTGCTCAAATTAATAGCTACCATTCTGTCCTCATTGTCTGACCTTCATATCCCATCCACGAACGGGACAATCCCATCTCCTAGATAGAAAGATATACTATCATCCACAGCCATATACAATCCTCAACTTAAGGCGTAATATCAACACTCCTATAAAAAGCGCTGGCAATAACTCCAAAAACAAATATTCAAATTACAACTCTTAGTATAAAATAGAATTCATTTAATTGAATCATCTAAATGGTCATCAATAAGAATACTTACGTTGTGATAGATCAAACTGATTGATAAAGAGTGTGATAACTGAATGATAATAAATACGAAGCCATGATGACGAATTGTTATCATTAGATAAATAGACTTGAATACATCTCAAAGCCGGTACATAATTACCACCTCGGCTTATATATGGCAGTATATTAATAGCGAACGTCAACATCTTCTCACATTTGAGATGATCCAAACTGGTGGTATCATGTTGTTGCGATAAGCTCACTGCATCACCGCATAACATTATCTGTAAATAAACAATTCGTTCAAATAAAATAACAAAATCGCCTCTTAGATGAAACTTCATAAGCATAGGAAAGAAATTTCATGCGAATATTTAATCCATATTTTACTGAGAGTTTATCTTGAATAGACCTACCTAACTATTCATTTTGTTAGGAAATGCAGCTCCCCCCCCTTATTTATTTACTCTGTTGTAAAACAACAAAAAATGAGATTATTAAAGTTGAAAGAAACCGTTCTATTTATATCGATGTTCGGTCTGAAAAAGAATGAAAGTCGGCCGATTTGAGTTTTGAGTTGTTCGAAAGTTGTTGCATGACCCGATTCGTCAAACTTTTCGCGCAGGAATGCATGAAAACGCTTCCTGATTCTATACGAGCGATAAACGGCTTGAATTTTCGTAGCCGCTGCCTTCTTCCTTAATAATATTCAACTTTAAAAATTAGACGAATTCATCAGCGTTACTTTCTAAAGAGAATACCCTCGGTCATTAGAAACACTATGGATTTAAGCTGGTGCCCCCTCTCCCCCTTGCCTTCCCAAAGACGGTGAAGCTCGACTTGATCCACACACCTCTACCACCATAGGCACACTTACGTAATTGCAGACCGGTTTGATTTTCAGTTGAAATCGAAGCCGAATACAAAAAATATGGAAGAGAGAGAAAGGGAAGAAAATATGTAATTATCGCAAAATAATTTTATCCTCTTCACTAGCTTCATCGTTGCTTATCACATTTTTAAACAATAGGACAGGTGGAATAAATTCTGTATATAAAGAGCGAGTATTACACAGATCATATTTGGGAACACAACCTAATTTTAATATAACTCAACAAACTTTCAAATATAACAGTACTTTCTTAAATCAGAATAAAATGAATCAAAAGTGGATTACTTGGTAAGGAGATGTCGTTCGTTACGTTCGTCTTCGAGTCGCCGCATAAACTCCTCTTTTTGGCCCTTAAAGAAGAATGTTTACGCATTGGTAAAAACCAACATCGTTTGTTGCCAACCCAACATTGCAGAATCATATCACAGCTAACTCTACTAGCTTAACTCGACCGCCATCCCATATAACAGCTAATTTTTTCGGTATATATTTGGAGTTCTAAGGAAAGAGCTCAACTATGGGGCATTAGCGCAATTGGTAAATGCCTTCATCGGAAAAACGAAAGATCAAAGTTCGAATTCCCCCTCTCATCCCTCTACCTATACTAATGAGATTCACATGCATATGTATCAAAGAAAAAAAAAAGAAGCACAAAGTGAATTCAACGAAACAACATACCATATCTCTGAACATTGCATCTTGCAATTTATTGCGCCGTATAGATCCATTGAAATCGTATAAAAAAAGATTATGGGTCATGTCGACGATAGAAAACAACAGTTCTGAAATTGCAATAAGTAGATCACAGCGCTTACTAAAATGTTTTTCTGATGCAAAAAATCACGAATCTGCGCTACTATCAACATCGAATACCGTACATGACAAATGCGCCGATTGGCAAGTCAATCATCGTGACTCTATAGTCTATGCTAGATGACGTATAAGACATTGCTTCCAAGTGGAAACCATCCTATCCATAACTACTCTATTTAACGAAGATCGATATAACACCAAAAAAATGACACAAACTCCCACTTATTATATACAACCTCGCTTAACGTAACACTACAGAAAGGTGCATCGAACTGCCAATGTGACCTGCTCTTCATAGCAGTGCTCTCAAACCATTACTTGTAATAATAAAATCTAGGTAAAGAAAGGTACAGGAGTCGACTAGGTGAATACTGGTTAAAGATGCAGGATCCGACCAAGTGAATACTGGCTACTTTCAGGTTAACTGGTATCAGATGTAATAGCAAAGGAAAGCAAACACTTTTTGAACGAATCATAATAAACCACAAAGTAACACCCCGCTAAGGTGTGCCTAAAAGAACCAATCATTACCATTCAACATTACCGTGTTTATGCCAACAACCGCAAGAAACCAACGTTAACTTAAACGTACGAACACCCAACAATATTTCTTAGAAACCAGTCAATGTTTAAATGAATATCGAGTATCAATTGAAAGCGATCACATCATCGTACTCGATAATTCATCGAAATACAAACTTGTGAATCACTGGGATCGTCGATTCACTTTTCTATTCAATTACTTAGAACCCATGAACTTACTATGCAGCATGAATATCAACATTTGGGCATCACAATTCTTTAAAAAATCTCTAAACGAATGAAAAATGAGTATTAAAATGAAACCGGATATTAAAGATCACCTCAAATAACAGGTTATAACACACAAATTTTATAGTGACAATCCTATGAAGAGAGAAATACACACATATACGCAGACATAACTTCATCATAACACATTCCCGTAAAAAATTCAATACAGCATAACTGAATAACTGAATTGCGGCGCAGCTAACCCAAAAGCTAACGACGTATATGATCAACGAGTGTCATGAATGCTTTATCCATGCCAATTAGGATTATAACACAAGGAAGCCGATTATAACACAAACGTTTGCTATATTGTTAGCACAACAATCAAGTAATGGATAGTTAAAGTAATATATTTTGCATAGGTGCAAAACCATTGTCACTCATAAAATCAAAACATTTCCAATAAAAGTTTACTAATAAAACAATCATAAAAATTCAACAACGCAATTAAATATCCATTCATCAACTATCCTTTTAAAATCATCAATAAGAAAATAAGCACAAAAAATGAATTCAAAAGAAACCAACCACAACACTAGCCACCTTCAGAAGTACTACTATATGAAATGAACGTATGAATATTAGCGGTTCAACTATTTTAAAAAACATTTTAGATTTTATTCAAATTTTTTATATTAGAATTATTCATCTCACACTGAAGGTGAAAGAAATTCGCATCAAACCTCAATTTGTCCCCCTTTCTTTCTCTCTTCCTACCTCTTTCTCTGTAAAAAAATATTTTTCCACGTCATAAATTTCATCCATAATGGAAACAATGCATCGAAAATTTCCCAAGTGCCTCAAAAGAAACTGTAACTGATTGCAGCATTCAATTTTAGCCCAACAAAATCGACTACTCTTAATCAATTGCAAGAAAAGTTCTACAGGAAAGAGGAAAGGACTCTCGTGTGGTAATCATTTAATGCGAATCGAGTTACTACGAACCTATACTAAAAATGTGAAAGCGTTGTCCCCAAATTTGAGGCCATAAAGAAACAACAGCAAATCACAACATTATCTTTCCTTTTCCCATTCTCTCCCTCAGCCATTAGATACAAAACAGAACCATTAGTAAAAGTTATTTATTTCATTATATCCACTTTCCATAATAAAATCCACAACTTCATCCTCTCACTAATTTTTGTTTCTCAGACGCATATGCAAGCTGCCTTATTTACTCGTCAGATTCTGAATCCTCATCGCTCTCCTGAAGCCAAGCAATGATCGGTGCAACAATCGTCCTAATCGGTGCATCATCAGCGAGGCTTCTGTGCCACTCCAGTATTGCTTCTTCCTCCAGAACGTCCTCTTCATATAACATATGCACTGTTTTTGCAGCAATCGATTTGAATGTTGCGCTTGAGTTTAGAAACTCCTTAAAAAAGAACAGCGCTCCTTCAACAACAAAAAGTGGTACGACATAAGAACATCGCAATATAACACCTATAACACCAAATAAAATACTAATACAACCTAAATATTAATTTAAAGACATTTAAATTTGACTTTATAAACTGTCGCAAAACTAATACACATTATTGACAGCGAAAAACTTGCCTCTGGTTTTCAATAATATTTTAATCGAGATGATATTCGCTTAGCTAGCGACAACAGTTGATAAAGTAGCATGAATACCCAAACTGTGAACATCGTTTGGCTGCCAGAATGTTGTGCAGATGTACTAAATGATTCGGCTAGCTCTTATTTACCTTCCTTATTCATCTGGCTTATTGCTAAACACTATTTATTGAAGGCATAATCGCAACTGATGCGCCCTCTACCGGCTAAATTCTATCGGTGAATCCCAAAAGAAATAACATATTTGATGGGTAACGCCCTGAAATTAAAACCTCGCCAAAATGCAGGTATTTCATCGGTCTATGAACCTCCTCCCTTTCCCACATAACACTTTTCAACACGTCAATATTGGCATCTAACTTGAACAAATTCAGCGATCCCTCAGCCAACAATCTATAAACAGAAGCCACCCTTCCAATGTGAAGCATATGAGCCTGATATATCATATAAATTAAAAGATTTCAATCAAAACAATGAATTAGCAAACCTCTATAGCAATTAGCGCTTGGATTTGATTCTTTACAGGTTTATAATAATTAACGAATAACACTTTCCACTTTTGAACCAACTGAAATTGAAAATATCTTCATAGCACATAGGTATCACGCATATTTTAATGGAGGACGATCGAAGAAAATGTCTAAGACAAGAACAGAAAAGGAAAATGGGATTGGCACTGAAACATGGAGAAGAGGAAATAGTATTGCTCATTAACAAATTGCATCCACGGAATGTATTTCTTCAGGTCTACACACAATAGCGCTTTTTTTTATTTGGCAGTCAATAAGATCTCTATCCAGGACGAGGCCTGTTTCAGAGATTAGCCGCTTACCTAATAAATCTAAAGAATTGGCTTTCTCTGAGGGTTTTCACTTATCATTAACATATTGCTCTAGCTCCATAATCTTCCCCTACTTAACCCTTACTCGGAACTGAGATAATGAAATCATGAAGCTTTCCTGCATTTGAAGTAGATCCTTCTTGTACTTAGTCAACGACCTTGTCTATCATCTTTCGATTGCCATCCTAATATTTGTGATATTCGTCATAAAATAAATTATAAGCAATAAATAAGGAACAATTAGAAAACAAACCAAACGAATAGCCGCAAATGTGGAACTATTCTTCAGCGAAAGAAATGCGAGGAGAACATTCTTTGCCACATCCTCCATCGATATATTATACGCTAATTTCGAGCTATTGATTTCGAGAATAAGATTCCTTACAAGGTGTTCACCACTCGATTCGGATGCTGCGATACGTTCCATACTCTCTCTCACCTTGAAAAAATATTTATAGAATATCACAGCTTACTTATAAATAGGTACACTTAAAAATATTTAGGCAAATGGGACTATAGGAAATAATGAAATAAGATAAAACAGTTAAAATTATATTTTTGATAAGAATATTGCATAATAAATATTCATCTATGCAAACGTTGCAGAATGATTTTACAGCAAAAATTAGATTGACTNTCTGAAGCCAGAATCTAAGTAACTGGAGCTAAGGTTGAAGGAACTATTTGAAAGGATACTTCAATCCTTTTCCATCACTTGTAAGCACATTAAAATCACTTTTCTCGGAATATTTAAAATGTTTCAGAACATGAAATGCCTTCACCGAACTAAAATCTCGCATCTCGCATTTTTTCATGGCAACAATAGTCGATGAAAGGAGAACGTTCGACAAACCTCTTCAAAGAATTTCTCTGTATTATCCATTTCTTTTTCCACACCATCCTCTTCGTCGTCTGACTTCTCAAAAGTACTATCCACACCTTCAAAATAAAAAATAATACATTCCCTTCAAACTAACATGTAATAGAATCTAAGATTCGGGTATTCAAACCTTACCAGATAATTCGAGGATGGCCACAACGAATCGAAGAAATACTGGTGTGAATATAAAACTGTTGCGAGGAACGACCGCGTTGCGACTATTTTGCACGCATCGACCTCAGTGATATCTGTTCTTCTCTGCCCTATTATATTGCGCTTTTTCTCTGGTTGTCTGACTGCATGATTCGAACCCGTTTGCAGTTATGTAAGGGATACTTTTTCAAAAATCTTTCAACAGAACAATTCCGTTCATGTTAGGATCACCCTTCAAAGAATTGAAGTTCTGAAAAACCAAAACCAAAAAAAAAACTATTCACCAGTCGGAATTAAGAACGTAATGTTTTTCCCGAATGCCAAAACAAATTCTCCCCCTTCCCCCTCCTTCATCAACATATACAAAAAAACAGCGCAGAATATCGGAGTGATCGAAATGAAAGTATTTCCCAACATACAACTATAGCAATATAGCAGCATACTGCAGTCAGAGAACTAAACAACAAAATCACAATATATAGTAGTCGCTTCTTAAAAACACTTTATGAATTTCCGTTTATTCTTTTAAAAAAAAAATGCAAATGCCTGGATGCTCGTTTTCTATTAATATATTTACTGAAATAATAATATCGGAGCTGAATATATAAGCACACATACCTCTTCCGGTTGTCGAGGAATCAGATCGCTTTCGACGTTTACTTGATGCTTTCCAAAAACTATCACCTCCTTTGAATCTCCATTCACAGCCCACTAAAAACAGATTGCTAATGCAATATATAAAGCATTGCAATCTTCAACAACGCCTTACCTAACCATTCACTTCAATCTTTAATTATGCAAAAATAGCTGATTTTCTTTTGCTGTTCTACACTTGTGCAAAAATCTAGTAAACATCACCAAGTCATACTTAATGAAGTTGTTCACATTACACCAGGTGCAGAAGAATATGCAGCCTACCAGTGCTGCAAGTACAGGTGAGTGGGCAAACGAAGTGACCATTGCATATGTGGAAAGCAAAAAAACGAATGATTAACTTGTTAAGAAGTGGAAACGTTTGCAGAAATAAAAATCGACGAACTTTGAATGACGAAAACACTAAAAGCAAAACATTTTTAGATAGGATAGAAGGATGTAAGCTTAGAGGGGATATCCTCACACAGTCACAATCCTTCACGATGACGTTATTAGATAGCTTGTGGATTTGCTTAAAAGCAACGAGCATCAAAGTTACCGATAAAATTGTTTCAATCTTAGACCAAAGTTCTAAAGAATAAAAGCTCTATCCGTAAAGTCAATAACGAATATCACAAAGTACCAACAAAAAATGCACCGTGCATAGCAAAGTATTCATATTTCAAAAAATTCAACCAATTGCGCAAATCTTCTGCAGAAAAAAAACTGCTACTTTTATGGTGCGATTAATTGGAGATGAAGGAAGTTTGAAAATCCTCTACAAAAAAAAAAACCTGGGCACCTTTATATATCCATAACTTCTTCCCGAATAGACAGATCTTTTTGGATGCTGTTAGGGGGGGAGGGGTAATAGGTCATCCTACCGTGTACATTGTATTCAAGAAATCTTGCACCTCTAGCTGAAAGCTCAAACTACCATATAATCAGATAAAAAGATGTGTGCATAGATAGATTTACAGATGTAAACTAGCAAAAAGTGCATACGTTCTGAACTACAGCATACAATATCTTCTTCATCCTCTGCACATGGCATAGTACAGATGACACTTTCACGTGGCACGATCTTCGAAGCAGTTATTGAAACCTGCAAACTGGGTATATCTGTTGGCTATTCAATCAATATGCAGTTCCATCATATTACTTTATGTTATGTACTGCACTATTAATCCGAACTGAAATTTCCAGCAAGATATTTGCCAGCTCTATCCAACCTATTCTTGCGAGCAAATCCTTGGGTCTTTACCTGCATAGGTAATTAAGTAAGGTACAATGCAGCTTGGGTCTTACAAACATACGATACTATGTAATACTATTCCTGCTGATTACAACCAACAAAGTATCACCTTTGCTCATAAGATTTTTGGGATGTTCAATGGCTGAAGAAAAACAAATAAGTTGAGAAGACAAATGGAAGAAGGTAGTGTAGGAGGCATCACAGAGGCTCAAACTTTATACTTCTGCCTACCTAGCAAAAGTACTTGAACTTTAAGCTTCTGTCTACCTAGCAAAGGTACTTTTTTAATAAGCTACCATTCAGCATTCACTCACTCTTTCTTAACTCTCACATTCAAATGCAAAAACATCAACTTCAAAGAAAAAAAAATCCACCTTACTAGCCAAAATACAGCGTGGTCCAATAGAAACGTTATCGGAGATGATAACCTCATCAGCGATGAATGAACCACATAACGATACATTCTTTCCAATGCGAACCCCTTCACCGATTATGCAGTTTATTATGGTTGATCCATCACCTAAAAAACCAACGCTCTAGTAGATTAACGTTGCCATTTGCGAGGAGCACCAATTTCCAATGGGGTGGCACTGCATTACAATCTTCTTAACGATTCACTTATGAAGCAACGGCTCGATTATGATTCGACGAGTCTAAACAACTACACTGGCATCTGGTGCCGTGACCATCGCCCTACCTTCCCTCCCCCATCACCTTCCGAAGATTTTCTTGCTCAGAACAGCAACTCACCTAGGATATTGGCACGAGTTTTAAGACACAATAAATCTAGAACACCGCAATTAATTCCAACGTGATTAGCCAATGCACAATTAGGAATATGCGAGAGCTGAACAAATAAACCCACAGAGAAAACACAACGACGAAATAGAAGAAAGCTGGAAGGAGGGAAAGAAAGGCCTGTTGATAAATTATACAAACAAATAAATTAAACTCCCAGGAACCATAAACCATAAATGCTCAAGAATATGAAACAAACTCTGTTGAAGGATGAACGTATGGACACTGCAGGGAAGCTCTAGCAGGATATAGCAGTAACATACGGAAGAAAACAAATTTTTTACTTTATGTTATGTACTGCACTATTAATCCGAACTGAAATTTCCAGCAAGATATTTGCCAGCTCTATCCAACCTATTCTTGCGAGCAAATCCTTGGGTCTTTACCTGCATAGGTAATTAAGTAAGGTACAATGCAGCTTGGGTCTTACAAACATACGATACTATGTAATACTATTCCTGCTGATTACAACCAACAAAGTATCACCTTTGCTCATAAGATTTTTGGGATGTTCAATGGCTGAAGAAAAACAAATAAGTTGAGAAGACAAATGGAAGAAGGTAGTGTAGGAGGCATCACAGAGGCTCAAACTTTATACTTCTGCCTACCTAGCAAAAGTACTTGAACTTTAAGCTTCTGTCTACCTAGCAAAGGTACTTTTTTAATAAGCTACCATTCAGCATTCACTCACTCTTTCTTAACTCTCACATTCAAATGCAAAAACATCAACTTCAAAGAAAAAAAAATCCACCTTACTAGCCAAAATACAGCGTGGTCCAATAGAAACGTTATCGGAGATGATAACCTCATCAGCGATGAATGAACCACATAACGATACATTCTTTCCAATGCGAACCCCTTCACCGATTATGCAGTTTATTATGGTTGATCCATCACCTAAAAAACCAACGCTCTAGTAGATTAACGTTGCCATTTGCGAGGAGCACCAATTTCCAATGGGGTGGCACTGCATTACAATCTTCTTAACGATTCACTTATGAAGCAACGGCTCGATTATGATTCGACGAGTCTAAACAACTACACTGGCATCTGGTGCCGTGACCATCGCCCTACCTTCCCTCCCCCATCACCTTCCGAAGATTTTCTTGCTCAGAACAGCAACTCACCTAGGATATTGGCACGAGTTTTAAGACACAATAAATCTAGAACACCGCAATTAATTCCAACGTGATTAGCCAATGCACAATTAGGAATATGCGAGAGCTGAACAAATAAACCCACAGAGAAAACACAACGACGAAATAGAAGAAAGCTGGAAGGAGGGAAAGAAAGGCCTGTTGATAAATTATACAAACAAATAAATTAAACTCCCAGGAACCATAAACCATAAATGCTCAAGAATATGAAACAAACTCTGTTGAAGGATGAACGTATGGACACTGCAGGGAAGCTCTAGCAGGATATAGCAGTAACATACGGAAGAAAACAAATTTTTTGTTAGCATGAAACATCTTAATAAGAGTTTTTTAATTTCAGATATTCATTTTTACATGGTTATTTTTTACAGGATACCAGAATATTTTTATTAGGACATTTTGCACGATAATTTTCACAGGACACAGGGACGGGATATTATCCGTTCTTTTCATTATTAGGATATTATTTTCTAATTTTTTCGAGCTTTTTCTTTGACGGACTTCACAACAGGAATTTCGAGGAAGGAAAGGGTTTCAATCAAACTAAAACGGTAAGTGAATGAGAACAGGTATAGAAAAGGTGGATGCAAATGCAACTTTCAAAAAAACTAAAAAATTAAAAAGAAAGGTAAAGACTGTACCAACTATGGTTCGGTTGCCGATCGACGAGTTCTTAATCACAGCACTATGACCAATGGTGCAATTCATTCCAAATACCACATTTGGACCCACATTGAAACGACTACTGAAAATATTAATGTTTTGTTAGCAACGATTTCACATCCGTTCTAATATGCAAGAAACTTAAATCCCCTAGAATTCAAAGTGTATTGCAAAGAATTCAAAGCGTACTCAAATCTAGACAGCAAGAATCACTTAGAATATACGTTATATCTATATACCTCAGAGGATGCCCTTTTTTAATAAGAAGAGATATGCAAATATCTTCAATGCGAGAGTCAAAACCATGAAAGAAAGTTTAATAAACTATAGCGTGGACAAAATATACAACAAAACAAAAGAAATGAAAAATAAAGACGGGTTAAGGAGTGCAGACTAATTGCAGTTATAGATAGGTGCACCTTTCCTGACTACGCTTTCTTCAAACGCCAACAACAGATCCTCCCTTATTGAGAAGAAGGTTGCCACTATATGCTTAATCAGGCAGTTGAAAATTTCACTTCCTTCCTTCCTTTTTTTCTCTTTTTTCTCAAAAAAAGACCTTTTTTTTCTAAATTTCTCCTTTTTTTTCGTTTGCATACATTTAATTTAGTCTTATTTTCCTACCTCTTTCCTCTTCGTTTCGTCGTCCTACTTACCTCTCCCTTACATAATAAATATCCTTTCCGGTGATTTCTTATATCCTAATTTTATTAAATAACTATTATACCACTGTATTAAACATTACCCCCCCCCCCCNCCCCCCCCCCCCTCCTCCAAGAAAAAGCGGCACTTCTTTTCTTCTTCAATTCAATAGTGCTTTTTTGATGTCACCTGTAATTTCTTTCAATTGCCTTTTTTTTAGTAAACAGGTGAACGTTTCCTATGAAATGTGTTTTTTACTTACTTTTCAGTAATAACAATAATTATATCTCCTATGGAATTAACTTCTATTGAAACTCAGCGAAACACAAAAATATAAAACTTTCCTAAAACGCTGAACCATGAATGCAACATACCTCTTAAAAATCCTAAAAGAACCCCAAATTTAACAAAAAATTTCAGGAGGATTTTCGTAATTAATGCAAAAACGATCAATAAAGAGTCGCAAATAAATTGACAAATGCAATAAAAAATTTCTACAATATTCAATTAAAAACAGCACTATCTATACTATCGGCTAATATCTATATTCTACAAAAAGAGATTTCATTCTTCTATGAAGAGAATCAATAGAATAGCTCAGTTCTCCATTTCCAATGGGCAAATTACCCAGCTTACCCACTGCTTACCACTACTTGCCCAGCTTGTTACACCCATATCATATCATCTTATCATACGTATACCATATCACAATAACCATACCCAGGTAAGCGTGAAAGATCATCGACAACCGCATCATCACTGCTGACCGCAAAGAATAGATTGTTCCTCGTCGAAATGAACTGCTCACTGCCAACACGTCCTGGCACCAATGGAGTTGCCCATCGTTGTAGTATGAGACGATTCGCACGCAAAAGTCCTTCATAATCACTGAAAGCTTGTTCAGCCGATCCATAAACGAGCATGATGAAAGCTGAGTGGCATCTCTAATAAGTACTAAAACATTTCGTTATTGCTCCCCTTCTCCTCTCTGTTGCTACATCGAATGATGTTCTCCCCCTCCCCCCAACTCTTTTCATCTCCCCTCCATTCCCTTCACCTCACCCCCTCAGTTCCCAGCAAACCACATTATGAAAATAAACCACCACAACACACAACAATTATGAGAACTTACTCTGCATTAAACGCAACAACGTTATCTGGTAGCACATCCACATGAATATATTGAGATAGAATCTCCTCGTTAACAATAATCTCCCTGATGACGTCATCTCTATGTTGAAAATCGAAGTTATCACTAAATTGTGCACTGATATTCACTGAGCATAAAGCGATCCCTGTATCTCGAACATCACGTCTTACGAGAGTCTCTCCAATGAATACACTCTAAAAAATAATTTCCACATGTGATCGCGATAACAGTCGAAGAACAATAAGAGAAGAGTGGACATTCGGCTAGTGGACAAAGTGGACATTCAATATTTCTCTTCCTCAGCCATATTTTGTCCCCTCTTACTTGTACTTCAAACGACGAATCGATGTGACAAGCTTTAAGATGCCATTTCAGACTACTGCTAAGGCAGACCTCGCGTCTTTATAGTAAATAAAGAGAACATCTCAAAATAGATGCAGAGAGGATTCATTTCCAAATGACCATCCGAACGGTCATCATAAGCATTGGAAACGTGACCGCAGTAAGCTAAAGCAAGGAATATTCATCCCCCATCTCCCGGCAACAACTCAGCTTATGTTTGTTAATTTTTATCTTCATCTATCTGCTCGAGAACGCCTCTCCTTCCTATATGAATTATTCCACTTCTCTACCCCTCACCCCCCAATGATTTTGGCAATTGAATCAAAGTGTTGATAAACTAACTTAGAAGAAAGAAACCTAGTGTCCAATCAAAGGGGAATGAAACGAAACATACAAATAAGAAATCAGCAAAGAAATTCCAAGACAGTAAAACGATTCAGTCGTCATAACCTCATAATTTTATTTCAATGTCACTGACGTTAGATTGCGTTGTTCAATACTCAACTTCCTAGTAGACTCAACAGATTCGTTTCTAATATATCGGCGATCCATCAACCTCACAACTTGAGCAAAGATGTTAATAGCATCGGCAATGAGCACAATTTTAGAGCTGTTTAATGCGATTACAGCTTTTTCCTTCTCTATCATGGGCATAGCCAAGAACCCGAAATAGTGGTGATAAAACGAAAATTATGAATGCAATCTATAAGAAATTTGAAACAGTTGGAAAAGAGAAAGGAGCGCAAATGTTCGACGAATTTTTGAAAATAAACACTAGAAACAGTAATGCAATAAAACTATTATAACCACAAATTAATCACCATTTCGAAAATTTTTTCCAAGTACTGTAATACGAATACTGTAGTATACTGTAGAAATATGAATACGATTATATAACAACACTATTATACCAATTACAGTTATTTAAAGTGAAAAAAACAAAAACAAAGAAATAACCTTATCAATGTCAAGTGTAGATGAGTCATCACTTCGATGATAGAGAACAAGTTTATTCGTCTTTTTTTCTACCGCAATCACCGGATTAATCGACGCATTCTTTGTATATATTAATGTCATCACATTATTTTTGTCTTTGTGACGCTCTCTGAAAAAAATTAAGTATAAAAAAAATTTTTATAATTAGAAAAAATGCTCTATTTTTTTTCCACTTCTCATCCACTCAAACAACTCTCAGAGATATCACTGACAAAAATATAACGTCGCATAGTGAAGAATATTACGCATTGGACGGGTGAAACAGGTGAATAACCTTCATATGAAAACACCGATGATTCACTATTACACACCGAAAAGAACTGAAGCGGAATAGACTCCGATGGGTTATACTCCAATCAAAAAATTTGTGCCATAAAAACGACACAAAAAATCGTATTGATAAAAAAGCACTGCACGCAAATTGCCTCCCATTATAGGTGAAACAGGTGAATAACCATCATCATAGAAATATTGTAGAATCATCGAAAATATTAGATTTATTTCACCACGCCTCCCTCCTCCCGGCCAGTCATAACCGAGCAGCTTCTAGAGAAGGAATGTTCAATAACACTGCGCGATGCATGGTGCACCGAATGGGGCTTGAGTCGACTTACAATTCGACCATAAACTACAAATGCCCTTAGGCTAAAAGCATTGTCGAGAATTTAATTGAGATAGCATTTTGCTGAGATCCCCATCGTAATTAATGCTGTGGTAACAATGATCACGGTACGAATGTTCAAAAACTGTGACTGCAGGTGAATGCAAGTAGCAATCAAACTAATTCATAATAAAGTATAAACTTGTAAACCACCTATAAGCTTTAATTTGTGGTCGAAGATCCGACGTACAGATAGTTGCCGGATTTGTTATGAGGAAGAAATCGGATGTGATAAGCGAACGTGCGTCAACTTCACGTATCGCATCCCCAACACTCATACAATTTTGACAGGAAATCAATTTCAATGTTGTGAATCTATCTTTCCAATATCTGCAAGTTATACATTCGAATATTTATATAGGCGAAAAAGAAGCGAAAAAATTAGAGACACAAATTGTGCTCAATCAAATTTTGGATAACACATTGATTCCTCTAAAATTTTGAATAAAAAATCTCGAAATTGAGTTCTCCACCAATGAACCTCGATCAATTGCCAGGGGTTACTTCCTCGAAATGTAAGGTGAACTGCTAATGTAAGGCACGAAGTTCATGCTTGCAGCAAGCATCCATCCATCAAGTATTGTGCTTTAAAATCATGACGCCATCACTTTTATATGCTAAGTGAAACCGCCCTTCAAAATTACTTCTTTCATCGCGATGTGCAAATATATCACCATCGGAAAATGGGGGGGCCTATGAGTAGTTCAGTCTCATACGGTACTTCCGAGTATTAATTAGGACATATACGGAAAGATGTGGATGGCTATGCCGGCTCGACAAACGCAATCAAACGACGTGTCTTTCATCGAACCGGAAACCGATCCCGGACGCCACATTCAGTTTGGTGTGACCTTATTTTCCTGTATGCAGCCTCAGTTGCAACCAGGATTATGCTAGAGTCATTCTCGTGGTCTCGGCCATATCCCCCGCTCACCCCTTCAATCTAGTTAACTCGTCTCCAAGGCAAGAAAAGCAAATACCTACTCTTGAAAATCGCCAAGCGCCGACTCATGTGAGGATGAAATAACGATAATTACATCGCGTACTTCAGTTCTCGATAACCACTCAAGTGTATAGTCCAATATACGGATATTGGCTAACTTCAGACAACTCTGCAAAACATCAAAAACTACGTCAAGTTCCGGAGAAAATTCCTGCAATTCAGCGGTGGAAAATTCAGGAATTTCATAGCTATGAAATCACCTACAATTCAAATGCAAGCGCTATATCTAACTTTTTCTAGTTCACGAACTACAGTAATGTAACGAGTAGTACCGTATAACTCGTGACCGGTATGATGTGTTCTTGGGCCGAAACACAAGCACAGTAATCCGAAAAAATATTCCGATACGATAAGGCAGCAAATGAATGGCGAGCTTTCAGTGAAATCAAAAGTACAACAATGGTGGAACATGAGCTTACAGTGCAGAGTGATGCGGGTTTGGAATTGCCTTCCGGGAAATGTTGTAGAGGCTGGGAATTTGACAATATTTACGTATCGGCTAAAATATTTCAATCTGCGCTCGACTGTAAGAATGGTTTATCGATAAATGAAAAGAGAAAGGCCAGATTTTAGAAAATTAATACATAAATATGATTTAATATATTTTGAAATGCTGTTCTATGACACATTCTAGATTAATACTCATATAATCGATTCTTGTTCACTGTTCTTCACATAATATCACTGATCGACTTATGTACTCTTGTACGATCCCAGGCGATATTGGGGCTTATATAAGTCCGACTTCGGCCCGTTCCTATGTGTTTGGTTCGACTCCGGTTAGAGGCCGTGGTGGTCCTCATAAGCTACTTTTTTACATATCGCTTGTGCTCGTGCATATCGCTATCGACAGACAGTTATCGGCTCTTATCCTCTGTCTATGCTCGATGCTCTCATCGCCACTGCCAGCCGCAACAAATTGTAAGTAATAAACTTAGACATCGAAATAGTATTCTTACAAGGAGTGGAGGTGAACTAACGGCAATGACGTCATCGAATTGAAATAGCTCGTCAAGAAGGGACAGTTAGATGATCACTAACTCTACCCGTTCGCTTCATTTTTTTGGTAATTTAGTCTGTTTCAGTGGGATCATGCCTCCCGGACAACGTGGATCCTCAAATGAACCTTCCCCCAAAAGAACAATTACCTTTGAAATAGTTCCATTTACAAGTCAGTGAAAATTGTCACAGTTTTTCCAGCGACTCTGAAGTAGTGGATCGGATCAATTTGCTCGGGAATTTAGGGAGTCATTGTTTTTGCCCGTCATTTAATAGAACTTAAGAGAACGTTGAATTTGGCAAGTTGCCAAAATAAAAAAAGTGACGGATTGTAGTAAACGCACGAAATAGCAGTACGATAAAATGCATCCATCTGTAATCATGTTTTTTAATGACTATTAACATTGTTTTCCGCATATTCAAGAGTGATTAAGGAGGATGATAAAAATCGACCTACCAATGAGGATGAGTCGGCGATCACAGGTGCAAAACGTCGATCGAAGCAATCGGCCACAATTAATGCCGTTAATACAGCCTCCTCATTTTTGGTAGCGGTAGGTTCGTTACGAACCATGTCTGAAAGACTTCGATATTTATGATAGCTATTGTTGAAAAATCGAAACGGCCATGGGTGAACGAGGATGGGATGGATCGCAGGAGGCCCAGCAGGAAATGGAGGCGAGGGATTCAGCGGATTTTTTCTTCGCAACTTAAATTCCATGTTCTTAGACCTTTATATCATTCACTTTTTGGCGCTACCTAAACCACGATCATGCAAATACTCTCTGCAGAAATAGTAGACTTTCTCATGTTAGTATAACATAAGTTAGCTCCGAAGGTCGTATTTTCCTGTGCATGAAAAAAGTTACAAAGTGATAATATAAACAGATTAGCAGTAATCTCCTACCACAAAACTATAAAGACTATAACGGCGAACGGTTATTTCAAGATAACCTCTTTGCTGAAGCATTTTTCAGGAGCGTTTAGAAGATTTCCTTAACTTCTCAATTAGCCTAACTTCTGATTTATCGAAAAATCAACTTATATCATCTGGAGCGAATAAAAAACTTGGGAAAATATGATCGCCAATCACTTATAAAGATTCATTTCACCGCACAACTCTCTTAACCACTTTAAAAGATAGGCGCAAAGCACTTGGAGATAAAAATTATTAGTTGACAAATTTCTTCTCACCGCATATACATACTAATATCATTTTTTGCGAATCAAATTTTCTCTACCATAACAACTGATTGCAAAATAACGAAAAAATATGCAACAATTCCCCAGAAATACCTATTCACTTCATTCAGTTACCCATCGAAAATGAGATTCGCTTCCATTTAGGTCATGTTTTTAATGCCCGTTACCTGTTACACAAATTTACACTCAAGAACTTACCTAACAGCCGGGTGGTTGATCGAACATAGTTTCCAATAAGCGTAAAAATAGAAGAACATCACACAATGACATCACGACAAATTTTCCAAAAAAAAAAAAATTACGAACACCATCCGTTTCAAAATGAATTCACTTGAAATTCTACAAAAAATACCCAACAATCGCACTTATTTCCTAATGCTACAAGAGTGACTAATAATAACAGATCACTATGCAAGATCAGCATTTGAAAGGCGG
This sequence comes from Baylisascaris schroederi, assembly GCA_006503575.1. Taxonomy (NCBI): domain Eukaryota; kingdom Metazoa; phylum Nematoda; class Chromadorea; order Rhabditida; family Ascarididae; genus Baylisascaris; species Baylisascaris schroederi. The sequence continues at coordinate 120,369 of QEWY01001498.1, forward strand.
TTGGCGCACTCAGCCAAAAAGAGACGGAGAGAGACCGCACGCGTCTTCAGCGAGCGACGCGGCACTGGTCAATCGGAAATAAATCGTCACAGTAAGTGTGAAAATATACAGTAAGAAGGTGGGGTTGGAGCAATGGATTCCGACATATTTGAAAGAGTATTACAAGGTCTATCAGATTCATTAACAACCTGAGACAAAAATGAGAACTTTTCTATAAGATCAGTTTNTGAAGAAGACCAAGAACTATCGAATTGAAGAATTCTTAATTGATGCGTGTAACAACCGCATAAAAGATCCACTCATAAGAGGTCACAACGAGTTTAATGTAATTTATGAATGATTTTGTCAATTCATTAGATCGTCAAGGCGTGTCATGAATACATTACCTCATTAAGAACTATGTCATAAATGCATATCGATAACGCATGATATAATGAATAAGACGACACTGCAATTTACATCAGTTGCACGGCACACAAGAAATTGATCTTACAGAAAAGTTCTTGTTTTTGTATCAGGCTATTTTTCATTCTGATAGAGTTCTTAATGCTCTTTTCAGCGTACCTAATCACTCTTCCCAAGTCTTGTTCCTTCATACACTTATAGGCCCTGATTCATCGATGACCATCCAATTTTCGTGAATTGTATGGTATATATGGAAATGATCTTGTAGAAAAGTTCTCGTTTTTGATACACAGAGACAAACACAGACACACATAGACACACACAGACACATCTAGATGACTCACCTAGACGCACATGAACACATACGGACATGCGCAGAAACACTCAAACACATATAGGCGCAAGCAGATACACGCAAACAGACACAGACACATACAGGCACACACACACACACACATAGGCACACATAGGCGCACACAGACGCTCACAGACACATATAGGCACACAAAAACACACAGATGCACACACAGAGACACACAGACGCAGACAGACATAAACGGAAACACGGACAAACACAGACACGCGCTGACACATAGTCACACATACAAGCACAGACACACAAGGACACATATAGACACACATATACATGCATAGACAAACGAAGCACGCACGGAGACATATAGACACATACAGACAAACGCAGACACACACACACCAACACAGACGCTCACAGACACAAACAGTTACAAAGACATGCACAGACACACATAGACACACATAGACACACCTAGATGACTCACCTACACGCACATAAACACATACGGCCACGCGCAGATACACAGACACGCACAGAAACACTCAAACACACACAGGCGCAAGCAGACAAACGCAAACAGGCACAGACACATACAGACACACACAGACACATAGGCACACAAAGGTCAACACAGACGCTCACAGACGCACACAGGCACACAAAAACACATACAGACGCCCACACAGAGACACATAGACGCAGATAGACGCACACAGAAACACGGACAAACACAGACACACACTGACATACAGTCACGCATACAAGCACAGACAGGCAAGGACACACAGACACACATATACATGCGTAGACAAACGAAGCACGCACAGAGACATGTAGACACATACAAACAAACGCAGACACACACACATACCAACACAGACGTTCACAGACACAAACAGTTACAAAGACACGCACAGACACACATAGACACATAGGCACACAGACAAACACAGACACACAGGCAACATTGATGTACATAGACAAATAGGCACACACCGACAAACATAGACACACACAGACGCAACCGACACACATGGACACGCACAGACGCATGCAGGCAGGCGCACACAGATGCGCGGAAATGCCCGGACGCACATGGGCGCACCCAGACACGGACAACACACATACACGGATAGACACACGCGGACGCATACGGACGCACAGACAGGCCCAGGCATACGCAGACACGCACAGACAGAAACAGACATACATGCAGACACACAAACACACAGACACGCACAGACACACGCAGAGACGCAGATACAAACAGACACACGGAGACACATAGACACACGGAGACACACAGACACATGCAGACACACAGAGGAACGCGCAAACACAAATAGGCACATACAGACACACACAGGCACGCAGATACACGGACACACGCAGACACGCACAGACAGACACAGACACGCGCGGACGCATACAGACGCACAAAAACACACTTAAGTACACACACAAACACTGATCTGCAGTAATGCTATCCTGCAGAACTTCTGGATTCGCTACGAGTGTTTTCGTTCAATCGAGATATGCTTCCGTTTCACATCAAGGCTTTCCGTTATGCTATTCGACTGCATCCATATTATCCTTATATCTCCTTTCACGATAAACTGCTGTTTCTCTGAGGACACGTGTTTGCCATCTTGCCCTTCAAAGTTCCTCATTCCAGTATACTGCATTACGCAATTTCCTCGTGTTCTCTAAATTTATAGAGATTTTTTTTCCAGCTGATGACAGCAGAATTTGCACTCCTAAAATCCCTTACAGAGATAACCAAAACCACGGGGGCACTCGGGATTTTTTGATCACGGAGTCTCCCGCATTCCAAAATTTATTATTCATTTTAATGCGGAGATTCGCATCGCAGAAAAATACCTGTAGTTGAGGACAAAGTGCGTTCTAATCTCGTCTATAGCCTACAGAAACCACAACTTTTCTATGTGGGCAGTCTGATTTCTCACTCTAAGAAGAGCTTATTGTAATATTAAGTTTGTTGATAGGCCAACACGAAAACCATGACACCACTGATGCAGAAGCGCTCTAGTAGCAAGGAATTTATCAAATCACTTGATGGGTTTGCAGTTTTCGAGGGATTAACAAGGTCTTTAGTGAACAATGACATGTATCTTTAAATGAAAGAGTTAGGATGGAACGCGTCAGCAGAAGATGTTCAATTTGATGAAAATTTTATTTGGATTTCTTTTGGGAATGGTTTATTCAGATGTATGTGGCAGTTTCCATTCTGTTGGTGATCAGGTTATCCAAAGGTACCTAAAAAGTTTAGTTGACATTTAGGAGAGCCATTTTACTCTATCTGAATATGCCAGAAAGGAAAGTGCACTGTGAATAAGCTGAGCATTTGTATGCGGAATCGAATGTTGTCGTGTATTTAGTAAGCTGAAGTTGTTTCCGGTTGTACACGGTTCAGAATACGTGAAGGTCTATGTGAAATTCAGTAGCTGACAGGATGTGATGTGAAGTTGCGGCATAGAAGCATATCATTTCCGTGTGATCGTAGTGATCATTGTGAGAGGGAGACGCTCTTATGTTTTGGGCACCTCATCTCCTCGTTCTCCGTCGTGCCAGTCTTGTAGAATGTTGCATGTTTTATTTTGATTTCAGCTATAAAGGATGGCGTTTGTATTTACATGAACATATATATNTAACCAACCACTACGCACGACACGTTCCTGCCGCAACATCCGTCCGGTTGTCTTTGTCTCCAGTTATCGAAAGGTGGTGGCGAGCCGCTCACCCAAAGCCATAAATTCCCAGATCTTTCGAGACCAAGCCAGTATGTTCCTATACCGACTGCATGCGCGCGAGCTGAAATAAATGCAGTTCCATACTTCGCACTATAAAGGTCTATTGTTCCAAATTTAATATCAAGCAATCACTGCAACATTAGTCAATGCAGTAATCGCATTTCAAACAAACTAAAGTTCTTAGGAGCCATTTCATTTACACCATCAAATTGACGGAGATTCTGAGTTAACTTCATATCATAGTTTAGAAGAAGTGCATGCGGCATTTCTGGATTTGGCGAATCGCACTGTTGTCAAAACTATTTTTCTATGGAAATATTAGAATGCTTGCTCCTCAAATACCTTGATGTCTACATTGCATCGCTTTGATGAAATATTTCTAGTGGAAAAATAGACGAAAGAGAATAAAATGTCAATGTTCGAAAAATGCTAAGAGAACTAGCGCAAGGCATGCAAAAAATGGGACAAAAACTATGAAAAATCCCTGCTTCTGATTCTTTCCGGTAGCTGGATGAGTTCATTGATACACGAATAGTAAAATCAGAACGCATCGCTGCCTAAGAACCGTCACTACTGACGGCGATGCTTTCTTCTCAAAGGACCTGCCTACAATTGGAGCAATTTGTTCCCATTCTCTTTATTAATCAAATGTCCTCTGCGTTTCTATTATCTCGATCTCCCTTGAAAGGAATTGATGAAGAATTTGGGTGCTTGCGTGAGTGCCAACCTTAGCTAGCATCCATAGTCACTATGTTAAATTTGTGCGAAGAGCTGAAGTTGTAAGCTGTTTTCTTCGTGCATTGCGATACAGTTGCATAGAAAACTCTCGGACAGTTTTCGTTGCTTACTGTCGTCCCATTTTGGAGTAATATGGGCAGTCTAAAAGGAAGGACGCTGGAAATGCGGCGTCGATCCATTCATGAATGGATCTGGTCGTATAGCAAAGAGAACCATTTGAGGCGTGAGGATCCTCACCACGCCATCGTCATCAGAGGCATATGGTATTTTGGCGGTAGTGCCGCCGGTTTCAAAAGCTCGTCGTTGTGGGGCTTATTCCCTGCGAAAGGATCTGAAAGTGTTGTGGGCGGGTATCGCCAGTTAGACCGAAGCTTTCCCACGAGGCCTGTCGAACCTAAGTTTCTTGAAAATTATTCGTTCATTTGTGTTATCCGTTGGAAACTCTTCATCGACTCCGCGAAAGGAGTATTCAAAGTTTTCAAAGTTTGGTCGACGTTTGTAAAAAAAGGCATCGAGATGATTGAGAAATTTCGAGGACGCTTCACAAAAGCGGCTTTTAGAAACGCATTCTTTGGAGATCGATTTATATTTATGCTCATCCAAGTTTGCTAAAGTTTCCATTCAAGCGTATTTTATATTTCACAAAATTTGCACTACGCTGTGTTGTGTTTCAAGCGGCCCTTAGAGCGATGTGATCTTGCTGTGATATTCACTGCTCTATTGCTGTAATTGCAATTGCATCTACCTTATTTTGGCATCTTCATATCTGCGTTCCTATACGTCCGCATTCCTTGAGATATCTGGTATTTTCTTCTCTCTTTTCCTTGGGAAACCTTGGAGGAAGGCAAGGGGAGGTGGTTTAAAACCGTAACTGTCTATAATATCTACTTTTCGTTGTTTCTTTGCATATTTATATTGTCGAACTCGTATTCTATGCCCTCTGTATCGTACAGTGAAAATGTTTTTTTTGATAAATGAATCCACTATTAATAGTTACAATCAAAACAATGGCTTCAACCCTTTCATTGATATGCGTTTGCTATATGTCATATTAGAGAGGTTCACTGCATTTACATCCCTTTTCTCTTTGATATTAAATTCAAATCGCCCTCAAAAATGATCTCTTTGATTACCTTCTTTTTCAGCTCTGAAAAATGCACCGTTTATATGCTCACAGCTTTCTTTTTCATTTAGCGCTCCAAAATTTTGAAAATTTCTTATTTTTTGCACTGATTTTTCAGTGGCTATGAAATTTGTTGCCCTCATTGACATCCAAACGGATCACGTATTCAACCGAAGTAGCGCTTCCTGTGAGGGACAAAAGCCGGGGCCGAAAAAGAAAAGTTCACGGCGAATAGATGAAATCCAGTTACCGTCAATTTCGTCCATATCCCGCCTCGAGTCGGGCCACCCAAGAACACCACCAATGCCTGAGCAGAAATGACTAGCATCTGGTTGAGGGGTTGAGCCGGGAACCTGAATGATTCCCTAGTATCAATGTGTATAAAAACAATTGCATGTGGTCGATATATCACTATTACTTGTCCAATTCACTTCTTTTCAACTAATTGTTTATTCATGTAGTAAATGCAGGTAGTTCGTGTGTTACAAATGGATCAGGGGATCGTGGAATCATAAGATCACCAAAACCAGCTGTCGGGTTGAAATAAACGGTTCTTCAATATTTCGGCGCTTTCTGATTATCTTGCATATAGGTTTAGTCATATTTCCCTAAGTGTAATACAGGACGCTACTGCGTGTCTGATTTGCCGCTTGGATGTTCACTGGATTTGTCTTCAAATATTTAGCCGGCAATGTTCTTAAATCCGATATTTTCTATATCCACTATGCTGTCCACTGTGTACGTTCTTTTGCCGCAGTTGCATCCTTCAGCTTTTTGACATTCTCTATCGATAGTTTCTCACCTCGGCGCCAAAAGCCTTTCCATATTCAGCGAGTAAGGGGCATAGTTTTGTGGTGCACAGTCCAGTGCAAATTTTGGGTTCTCTTTCTTCCCCAATCGGTGAATAAAAATTCATTTCTCGTGCAATTAGCTTAAATCATTTGTTGCATTTAGCAATAAGAGAAATCCTAAAATATTTTTCCAATAAGATTCGTAAGGATTGATGTTCACCCGAATGGAATCACCCTCCTAAGAATATGAATTCACGGCAGTCCTATAACTTGCTTGTTTGTAGCAGTTATTGATCATAGACTATTTGATGATCTCATATAGCAATAGCTTTGTTTAACAATTGTATTTTCTGAATTAAAAAAAAAGACTGAAAAACGACTCTATTTGTATGAAGTGCTTACGTCTTTGCGCCGAAGTCGTCGTTATTTGTTCAGCTGAAAGCGTTTTTCTTTAAATTTATGTGTCTTTTTGCACATGAAACATAACAAAACTAAATTGAGCAACGAAACAAATATTTACTTAGCGCACTTCAAACTGAACAAACGTTATTTTAAAAAATTTAGAGATCTTGAAGCAGTAGGTGGAATTACAGTGGATTAGAGATGCACTGGGCTTTTATTCTCAATGAACTTATTATTTTCCCAATTTAGCCATTTTTCATTCTAGAAATTTTTTCCTTGACATATGTTCGAACGTGTCTCTGGCAATAGGTTTCCGTGGCGATGTTGCTGCGGCTTGCTGAACGGGCTCTTTTCGGTAATTGCAGATGAAGACGAGGAAGGCACGGTCTAACCTCTTGACAGCCGGGTAGTTGGATATATATGTGCCCATTTTCCTAAGCACAAACTCAAGAACCATTGCTTCCTGCTCTAAAGTTTTCTCTCGGATTTGTTATGTCCAAAAACATAGGAAGCTATAAAATTATGGATGAATGTAACGACCTACCAATAAAAGCGATGCAAATAACAAAAACAGCAGTCGAGAACATTACGGAACGTCACTTACTTCCGAAATGGTTAGCACGAACAACAAGCTGCCTATTTTATAGGTTTGAAATACGTCATTTTGCAGTTTTGGATACGTTTTCTGCAGAGGAGGAAGTTTTGGGATGGCGTAACCCAGAGTAGATTATGATATCATTCGCATGCAATATGATAGGACAAGGTCTACTTGCACATGTTCTTGCGAAATAATTGCAAAAGATGGGCGGAAGATAGCCGCAAATGTCGATCAACTGTTTTGCGATTAAATAAAGTGCAAAGAATGAAATTTCCATCGAAAATTTTAATCCTCATCGGCGCAAGATTTTCAGCAAATTCGCCATTTTACTGGCGACATAACATAGAAAACAACATGCGGATTTCTATTCTTATTTGATATTAATATCCATTTGCAATGATGCAAACAAGATGAAAACTACTATGTTATTAACAAACATCAACTCAATACTTTCAAGTAGAGAAAGGGAGGATTCGTCCTTATTTTTACGTGGAAGAAGCTACTTGTCTATATTCTTGGAAGCATTAGGATTGTTGTGTCGAAAATTTGGACAAAATGTTAGAAGGCAGAAGACGAAAACTTGCCAAAAGAACAGTGTTCTATGAAGTATTCGTGGAAAAGAAAGGCAACGCTTGCACTGCATGCTCACTAAGCTCTAGCTTTGCAGTACGAGCCTGTATGTTTCAACCCTGCTAGAGATAAATTTTCAATTGCTAAGAATGGCAGTTATTCGGAGCAACGATTCGAGGCATTTAAATCCATTAGCATGATCACATTTCCTTTACCTTTTTGACTTTCCAATCGTCTAGTAAAATTTGGACGAAATTGAAAAATCCGCTGCGATGGTATGATAGCATTTCGCAAACTCACTTAAGGAAAGGAGGAAATTACAGGCTGAAATTTTATTTGAAAAAGTGAAACTTTTTTCAGCTTCTATATGCCACTGGCTGGAAAAACGACTATTGGGGGTGACTTTACGCCAATTCTCATATAGCGGCTTCATGTTTCTGAACGAATTTCAATGAAGCTTAAAGTTCGGTCATTCAGAAGCCTTATGGATCTATTGTTTTGGAACCAGTCTTATACTGCTTCAATGAACTGGCTTTTAGCTCTCAAATTTCTTCCCTTGCTGGAGCTCCATGGCACGAGCCGCGAAAAAAAATTTTTCCACTCGTACTCCTTGCTCCTAATTGATGTCTCAGCTGGGAAATAAACCGTATAGTTCGCGACGTTTGCAAGACAGTTGTTGGTTTCCTGGAGAGGCTTGTTCAGTTTCGCAGTAGCCTGAAATTGCATGAATAACCTTTTGATAGCGTGCTTATTCCTTTCATACCACAACAGTTCAAAGAGCGACTCTTTAAGTGTCTTGACCAGTTTCAAAATGAGGTACTTGCCCATCAACATTCTATTCACTATCTCAAATTTACATCCGTTTCAATGTAGCAATGGTTATAAAACTTTGTCTGTGATAGCAAATACTGAAGAGCTGTAATTCATGGTGTCAGGTCATAACCCACCTTGTGAAAACAAATAGAAACCTCATTTTATATCACTCGAATATGGATATCGCATGACTTGCAGAAAAACGTTCCACGCAGAAGGCCAATAAAGCATGTTGAAAGTTATGCATAATTCTTTATGTTAAGGAGATCAGCAGATGCCAGATCAACTGCTTTCGTGCAGACCTGGGGAAAGGGCGACACAGGACAGATCAAACTGTCTACGAATACCTTGACGGTCTCAAGGTAGAACAAACTGTCTACAAATGCTTGCAATACCTGGTAAAAGTCTCAGGAGAAACCCAACAACCCTTGCGCTGAACGTCAGTACATATGTTTTTTAATTTTTGTACCAAATGTTTTTTAATTTTTTTACTAACACCAGTGCATACACCGTCATACAGCGCAAGCGCGGACTTCCGCATACTTGGCAAAGTGAGTTGGCCCGGTCAACTTTAAAGTACGTAATTATCTCCGAACGAGTGCCTCACATTGGCACTGCAAATGGCAGTCATGACAGCACACATAACATTCGAAGCGAAAGTTCCGGGTCTGTTAAGAAGGTTTTAGCTCGTGAAGTTGTCCACACATGTCCAAGCATTCGGAACTCCGGTTGCCTATGTTCCTGCAATCCAATGAACCCAATAGCCTTATGAAACCGCAGAATATCAAATGAAAACAGCGGCCGTTTTCACCATGCGAGTGAACTATTATGATCTTCACTGTGGTTATCACATTTAAACAAAGACGCAATGTAGAGGTAAAAGGAAGGAAGCCTATAACGGATCGATGCAGCGCATCTATTGCTGGTGGAAATGCCCATATGATAGGACACATGATCATTCACTTATGTTGGAAAATTTCCGTCAGAATCAATGTGTTGAGCGGAGGCACTCTACCGTTATGTCTTTCTGGATTCTAGTTGTAGGTGCTAGCTCGCTGACAAAAATGCGAACTAACATCAGTGCAGCATGATGGGCATTGAGTCGAAAGAGAAGAATTGCTGTTCCCACCTCCATGGAGAGGTACTGTATTATAGACGGAATACGTTGTGGAGTTAACGGCATTACAGCTCATAATGGCTTTCCTGAGCATCCGAACCACGTCTGTTTCCATGGCTTCGTCACCTATGGAATGTAAACTGCCACGAAGATCCGAACAAACGCTGTCTGCATCATACTTCATTTGTTTTATGATTTTGGTTGGTTCACATGTCATTCTCCGAAGTTATTATCGCTAGCACTACATGATCACTGAATGTGCTATCTTTCCCTGCTTGAATTAGATTGCTGCTATATTGGTGTACATCGTTGTTTTGTTTCTTTTTTTTTCTTTTTTTGTTGCAGTGTTCATATCATTGATCTTATTCTTATTCCAGTTCTTCTTCATCCCCCCACTTCGGCGATTGCTTCCGTCTCGGAGGCTCCCATACGAAAATGCCGCGTAAACTGTGGATCACACGGGCAACATATATTGCATACGTAATCATATAAGTAATTAAGTTTGTTCTGTACTTAATCACATGAGTAATCAAGTTTGTTTTGCCGTTTTGCAGGCTCAAAGTGTCTCGGCAAAACAGGCGCTCAAAATGAATGCAAATATGCGTGAAAAATCTTGCAGTGAGCATCAAAGACCGAATGACGATGTGACTGCACTGGATGTACGTATCGCTTCTTTTGCAAACGACAAGGATACGAGCTGATCCGCACGTCTCTTTATCTTTCAGAGGACATCTTGTTGCCTTCTTGCGCTATCATAGTAGCATTACTCTGCATAATTATTCATTGTCTTATTTCATTGATGATTGCAAGCTATTAGAGTAGTTCTTTGCTTCTTCTCACAGAACGATCATGAGGTATTTGCACTCTACAGACTATTTTTGGTATCTGGCATAAAAAATCGGCTTAATTTATGTAAGAGTCGTCACGAGTCAACGCTACGTTTGCCTATGCTAGTGTAATCCATCCGGCGTTTAATATTCTATTAACTGAAAACTTTTGCTACTGTGTGGATGAGTTGAGGGAATAGATTGTTCAATTTTTCGAGCATAAACTATTTTCGAAAAATTTCGTCTAATGCGTCGTCATTTGAAGAACCTATCAAGTCTCTATTCACATGCATTTCATTGCAAATTCACATCCATTCTCCGCTCCTACCCTCCCCCGCCTCCCCTCCTTCTTCCTTATCCCGGCTCGTTGATGAGTATTGCATTCATCTTTGCAGCATCGAGTCTGAAAATGGCTCTCATTGGCTACAACTATATTCCTTTTCATTTCCTCAGCACTAAGAGAATGAAAGTCAAGACACTTGAATAAACTCTTCTCAATAGAATGTATCAGCGACATCGATCTGATCACTAAAATATAGTTTTCAATAATCACACTTTCATATGAAAGGACTTGCGTCAGTATCTTATATCACCTGAATGTTTGAAAGATGAAGCAACGGGTGCACTAATGACGTGCAGGGAACATACTTCACTTTCGTTAAAAGCCTCGAAAACTGAGGCAGCAATAACATCGGCAGAACCTAGTGCTTGGTGCAGCAAAATCAACAAAACGAATATGTCCAAGGTGTAATGGTTGGCCATCAGAACGTTGATTGACAGGTTTTGCGGAAGCGGTTATTAATGGAACAGAAGCAATGACTAAAAGAGTTAGCCAATGCCTTTGAGTTAAACAAGGGTTTTTGCATATTTCACTTTCACGGTGCCTTCATGACCTCCATTTTGTGCAGAAGCCAATAAATCAGAATGAAAATAGGTTTTGGAAGTCTCTTACGTGGCTCAGTCAAGAATACTTTTTTAGCTCGCCAGCTGAAACAGCGCGTCTACCGACATAGAAATGCACATTATTTGTAGAAGAGGTGTTAGGTGGTGGTCACTACCGGAAAAGAGAGTGCAGGAATTCGGCTACGCATATAAGAAGCATCGTAAGCATGAAGAGGCACTTGCGAATGCTTTGTGATACTGCGAATATGTACAGAAGTGGTGTTCAGGACTCAAGAAGCTCCGTCAAAATCTGCGCGTTTTTTCTTCAGTCGCTCATATAACAACGACCGCGAAAATAATTTAGTATCAATTTTGACGCACCGAAGTTCATGACAAATCGTGAGATATTATTCGGTTCCACATGCACCGATTGTGAGAGGGATATGGCATGCGCAGATGCACGTGGAGACAAAAACGAGCAGTATGAACAAGGGTGCACTGAGTACTGAACCGATTTCTCGCAACACCCAAAAACACCATTAACTGAGTGTAATGCACATAACGTCGAACGGGTTTGAAAACACGCAACCATAGAAGCAGAGAAAGTCCGTGGTCGCCTACATAGCATCGTGCGAGAGAGCAGTCGCAGCGTGGTCTGTAGTAACGTGGAACTGCCATTATCCACAAATGTTACTGTTTCAACTTTCTTTGACAGCAATTACAAGCACTGATTAAACACTCAAGAAACGGCAACCGCTTCTTGTCTTAAACATAAAACAGAGGACGATGAGGTTGGGAACCATGTAAGTGGCATGCTGGCTGATGAAACGCAGCAGCCACTTATTTTGCTAATTATAGGTCCGAAAACCAGCGACTCATTCGTAAAATTGATACTACGCGAACTTCAGAGGCTTGCCTTGTAAACTGTCATCAAAATAAGGCTGTATTGTTTGTGTAAAGGTTTCCAAAAGTTCTGAACGTGTAATGATCTGGCTTGACCTTTACTGACTTGTCGGATTCGTGGAAGAGTCCGTCGTCGGCATGTTCTCTTCTTTCTACTGAATGAGACTTGAGATTTCAAATGCTTGATTTATCACTGAAGTAACAGGATGCTTCACAATGATCAGTGTCCCATTTGAGAAAGCATGGGAGAAAAATATAGCCGTCTACAATGCTTTCTCATCTAGTCAACAGTCATCAGCGAACAAGATAGCAGAAAAATTGCTACGAGTTCATGGTCGGATTATTCAGCAGTCAGTGGTGAATAGAACAATATAACGGCCCTCATGAGTTCTTCCCAACACTCATTCCTATTTTTTTCACCTTCTTCAGGATAATTATTAAAAGGAACTAGAATAAACCATCGGTTTTTCTGGGCTAAAAGAGTTACGGTGATCTATCAGCGAATGAATTTGTGCAGGAGAGAAGGATAACTGGGTCGAAATATGAGGTAATTTTGACGTAGATAGCCACCTAAAAATATCTAACAGACGTGAGTTGTGACAGATATTCCCAACGAAAATATTATTCTGCCTGTCGACAGTCTTTGCCTAGGATTTGGTTAGCGGATCCTCTGGCTCACTCCAATAAATGAAACTGAATTTCTGCCTTTTGTTGCATAAGTCTTAGTCGCCATCGCTGTAGTGATGGATCCTTTTACTGAAACAGATAAAATCTAGTCTGCAATCGATATCAAAGGCTATGAGCCAGCAAGTGTTGGAGTCGACTAGGTCTATAGTTCAACAATAACGTTTACTGCGAATTGGTTGTCGGCGAACATCGAAATTTGAATTCATCTTATGGCTAAATATTGACTTAAGATCATCCTTATATTTTTCTTCTAAGTTAGCAGTGGTGAAGTGCAATTTTTGGCGAAAACATAGTGGACGGCGACACGAAATGCTGACTAGCTTTAATGTAATTCTAGTTGCCTTTTTTTGCATCGGTGCAACTTTTGTTACCAGGGAGATCGAAGTGAGCGCTTCTAATCGATGTGCCAATCCAATAACCCTGAACATGTAGTTCTGAGAGAAATTTGTCATCAACGAAAAACCTCTGGACAACTACAATGCGTCGGGGACGTTTTATTTCCTGCAAAGGATGACTGTTACGTTGTAGAATATAATTCCGATGTTGAAAGTGCAATATCCATGAAATCTGATTTTTTGCTATGCAAATTCATGTCACCAACCTGCGCTTTAAATCTAACCTCTTGTGACAGTATACCCATAGAATCTTTAATAACTAACAAAAACATGGATGGTAAGTAGCAAAGAAGGATGGAACCAAAAAACATCCCTTATAGAGCCTTCGCGCATACACAATATTCCTCGAAATGCCTTCCATCGACATCTACGTGCTTCTCCCCGTGAATCGAGGAGTGTTTCGACCAACGAAGAAGATCTTCAACGATGGCACAACCATTCAAATTTCAAATCTATTTTAGAACGAGACCCTAACCAACAATTTCACGTGCTCCGTAGGAGTAAACACAAGCAACCGTATAAGTGCCAGTTAGCGGTATTTCATTGCGAGCTGTTTCCTCAAACATTTTATTAATTTTTCGATTCCGGTCCACCAGCTATATCGACGGTGTGATGTATTTTCGTTAAAATTCGTAGCGACAGTAAAGATGAAAGGGAAAGTTCTAAAGCATGAAATGCAAGAAATTGCGCTACCGAAAAAAAACTGGCATCCTGGTGACCAGAATTTTCGTTGTGGTGGAATTGAAACATAGCTGCAGGCACTGAAGAGGTGGCGAAGTGGACGTGTAGCAGAACGGGGTCGGTAGGTAAATATCAGCGACTTATACTCGATAGGATGTTTTTGCGTATTTGCGCTTTCTACACTCGCATTAATATTTCGTTCATTCGGCAAGCAATTTTATACCTCCGCTGATGTAAGTAGTCGTCTTCTTGGCACTAAAATTGTGCAAACCCGTCATCCTTCATTCATATGGACTGCGTCAATTGCTATTCCAAAAGCTGGTTTAGTTACTTATAGGGTTTTGGAAATGGATATGAGTAATGAACGAGGATGAAGATGATGACGGCACCTTTCAGTAGTGCTCTCTGCCACATCATCATCGAACTGCTAAAACAGCGAAAAATTCCATATTGCCGATTATTGCTGTTATCTTCGAAGGAAAGCTTGAGGGCTTGCATTTCCTTGACTTGCAAATTAGCAGAAGAGCGTCTGCCGTTACGGCATATCTTCTAATTATTTTGCACGAATACTATTCTGCACTTAATGCTGTAATCTAAGCTGAATAATGCAATTCCCACGTTGCGTACTCTTTGCAAAACATTCACAATGCTGAAAATCTGTCGAGGTTGATGCTATTAAATCGGCTATTCCATATTCGCATCAATCATTTTGGAATTAGCTGACGATATAAAGTTGGTAAGTGTGGCACCGGAGATTATTAAGCTACCAGAAAAGTACAATAAAAGTGCCATTCATTTTGCGCCCTCCTCCTCTTTCCTCAGTGAATCGTGCCGTTGCAGCTTATGCGAAATCGTTGTCTGTTCGCTTACAATCTTTGTGGATGCCTTATCACTTTTCCTATTTGCTGTTGTTTTAGGTTACCCGCTAGGCCACGTTCCTTGCTGTTAACCTTCATATAGTTTCTATATGTTTCCCTACTTCGAGATGTTGATTGCTAAAAGTTTTGAAAAGCCATCTCCCTTATGCCCCATTCGAATGCATTTTTTGCATATATCCTCTTTGCGCATCTCTCTGGAAACAAGTGAGTGTAAGGAAGAAAGTCATCAGTCATCATCTTGCAGGAGTTTATGAGCATAGAAGGTATTACATGAAGAAATCGTCTTGGCAGAAATTCTCTCAATATTTTTTGCGGATTGAATTCGTATGGTTTCTCATCAATGTCGAATTTATGATAAGTGCAAGCTTGCTGTGGTCTAGTTGCTTTCAATAAATATGCATTCTGTTATCACCACATTGCTCGCTATACTTTACTGTACTAAACTATAGGTTTTTATGACCTTTATGACCTGTTTTACTCTGTCGTTTAGATACGTGAATTTCTGTTAATATTTCAGGCGATGATTAAGTGTGAAACTTGCTTCCTTTACTAAACAAAGAATTACTCGTTAACTCACTCCCTTCTACTGCAAACTTTTCGTTGAGGGAAATATGCATCACCAGTTTTTAACAAATATTTTCGCCATAACTCTTTCTCGTCGTAAAACGCAGAAAGTAACACCAACTTGCATTTTTCAAACTCGAAGATTTGCTGGTTTGGCTTTGAAGTGAAACACTTCCGCTTATAATAACTGCAAGTTTCGTTGAAGCTCTCTTACTATGAATTCCGCAGAAACTAAAAAAAAAGCACAAGCATGGCAACAAAACTTTATGTTTGCAAGTACAATTTCATTCATTCTCCCACAAGCTTGTGAGATTTTGCCGTTGCAAATCGTCAGATTTTTCTTACTCGCCAAAATTATATGATAAAGATTGAAGGAAAAGAAATTGAAAGAATGGCCAACAACGTGATTGGGTGGGAGGGGATGACGGAAAGGATGGGAAAGGAGGAGTTCAAATGCTGCAAATCGTCAAATCGTTCTGCAAATACTTTGAAGTCTTCGTGAAAAAAAAACAAACATCATATGAGCAAAGATTGAGACATAGCCGATCGCAAATCTGGCGAAATGGACATGCACAAGAAACACTACCATTCTTTTCCATGATCGATGGAAAAATATCAATGATATGAAAATCGCAAATGCAATAGTGTACAGAGCATTGGATTTTGCAAGTCTTCGCATTTCACGACGAACTTTTTAACTTATATACTATCAAATATCATTCTTATGCATCCTTCAACCGCAATATGCGTAACCCTCTTGCAGGCTAAACTCCTCTTCCAGTGGATATGTTGGAAACTATTATAGGACTAGTAGTATTCATCTTTCGGTGCATCGCTGTAAATAGAAATGAGTGCTGAACAAAGACGGAAACATACTTGTTTTGCTCTCAGAAATGTTTTCTGTCATATCATTAACAAACTAGTGAATCTGCAGAAAATTTCGCAATGCTTAGGATTAATAAATTTCGCAGAGAATTCCTTTTTTTTTCCCTTTGAATTAATGGAAAATAGGAAGTGAAAATTCATAGATGACTTAATCTTACCAGTAGTCGTTGTTTTGCTAGAGTGCGACAAAAAGCAATCGTCCTATCGTATTTTACGCATCCGATGTCATAACCGAAGCTCACTTGCACAATTACAATGATCATTACTCTCTGCGGCATATTTCAAGAACTGCAAATCTGCGGAACGCGAGACTATAAAACAGGCAGTCTGATGCTTGTGTCAGTCATTTGTAAAGTAGTTGAGTTCTTCAATGTTCTCGAAAACTACCGTCGTTGCTTTCATTACCTTCGTGGGTAGGTTCTTAGTTTCATCGAAAGCTTTCTAGCTCTTTGTTTCCGTACATGTTAATAGCAGTGGATGTAACAAGAAGGAGAGACGCTTTTAGAAAACATATTCAAGAAAAATGGCAGTAGACACACTCAGGTGCAATGTATGAGCGTAGTCAGGGCCATCGCTTGCTCCTCTACTCTCACCCTCCCTCACCCCTACCCTCTTGCTATCATTAGTGAACCTTCAGTTATTCGTAGAAATATAGCAAGGAAACTTGTCTGACGATGGAGCGACGTTCGTATGTAGCGTTATCAAAGAACACTTTTACGAACAAAGTAGGCAAGAATTATAAAATTTCTAAAAATTAGAAGCAAAAAGCAAATAGAAAAATAAGAATTACAAGAGAAAGGAATAAATTATAAGCCAAGCGCATCTGCCACTTCAACATCTCTATGCTTTTAGAATCTTCATTAGCGAATGATTATACTTTTGTTCTGTTTGCTCTTTCTAGGCCTATTCTTATGTGCAATATTCAACGGATGCAACGAATTATAAGAATATTAATAAAACTCGTTTCAGCTTTGCGAATTACGACAATTGAAGCACAACTACTAAGTGAGCATTACATATTGATAAACTCACGATGTTTTCTGTCTTTTTCTTTTCGAACAATATTGCACCATCCTATCAGAGACAGCTCCAATCTAAGGTTGTCGATTTTAGAACTATGATGTTGTCATCATAAAAGGTAACCTTTATGAGTCTATTTTGCTTTTTAAACATTCCCAAAAGCGGAAAAATGACCGAGGAAAGTGTATGAGAAATTACGATGTTCTGAGATCATACGAGATGTCATAAATCAACAGTTCATTTTGCTCGCGCAGCTGTTTTTTAAACACTCAACAGTTCTCAATGAGCTGCAACGATGTAAAACCTAAATGTAAGCGATAACATCTACTCGGATGAAATATTTACTCATTCCATTGTGAAGTTCTCCTTTTTTTTGACTATCATAATCATACTGATTCTATTTAATTACTTGAGAAAAACAAGAAACCGGTATGTAAAGTCCTATTATAATCCACTGCAATTGCAGGATGCCCACCTGGATGGTATTTCGGAGGAGGAAGAGGATTAACCGAGCGCTGTTATCTTGCTGTATGCATTCTTCTCCTATGCAATACTTTGAATTATTCAACATCGTTCTCAGAAACTGTGTAGAAAAGAGAGATGGAGGAACCTATTGAATTTATTTTGGACTGCGCTTTGCAAACTATGATTTTGCTTGCGGGAATTGAAAAAGTTCTGTGGCACTTCTACAAGAAATATAGAAAGAAAGCAACCGATGCCTCAACGGACAAAGCTGGACTTCAAAAAATTGCCGCACGAGTATTTGAAGTCAAAGTCAATTATTTTTAAAGCTATATATCGAAGAGGCAAGGAAGTATTGCTTGGTATGCGCAGATATGACAAAAAATGCACGCAAAGATTTCAGCAAGTATTAAAGTGACCAGCGACAATCCACCTCAACAAATGACAGTTGGCCTCGGTGATTTTGTTTGACCCCGCGATTCTCCGGTCCCCGTTATCCTATTTTTTGCTCTCTAGGGCGTAATGCATTGCATTTGCCGGCTAAACAAAGAATAAGTCGAAGTAAGCTGAACTGGATAAATAATAATGGCAATACACCTTATGTAGATGCGCATGTGCATACAAATATCACATGAGAATTCAGGTTCCTTGCACAATTCCTCATGCAGTGCTCGCAATCTTTGCACAAGACTTTCTAAAGTAGCAACTGAGAATACGGAGCGGTCTTTCTTAGCATAGGCACAAATACAACAGACCTTACGCGTGAGGTGGTCACAAAACTCCCGAACACAAAAGTGATTTACTTCAACTGCTGCGAACGATTGGTCTTGGTGATTTTACATGATTATGCTACTTCCCGATTCAGTCTTTTCTTCCCTCCGACATGTGAAGGAGTCGTGCTTATCGCATAATTAAACAACGAGGAAATTAGCCTCAAGTGAATGAACAATCGTGCATTTCCATTATATGCGATTGTTTAGATATATAAAAATACCGTGGGAGTTTTCAGGTAACAGGCTCAGCTAGTAATGCGGATGCTCGCGGTTTCTGCCTGAGAATTGGTGGAGATCTTGCCTGGTTCCCATCGGGAGAAGAAATGAATAGAGTCAAGGGTAAAAATGTTTGACTCATTTGCCTCGGACATGATTGCTGCGTTTTTCTTCCATAGTTAGTGCCCGTCACATCAGACGCTATACGAGCTGAATATGCCACACCTTTGACTGCCATTGAGAGCTGCAGCTCTAAAGGCACGAGTGACCCAGTGACAAATCAGTAACACTAGCAACAGTGTCGAAGACTTTCGCCGGGCTCAACTAAGTGAATGCTGCCAGTAGAAAGAACGATGGAAGCGAACTATAGTAGACGAGATCATAAGATAATTAAGCAGATGACTAGCAAACAAGCATTCGTTGTAGGAAAGTAATTTAAAGTGCAGGTAATTAAGGTAAACACATGGTATTGAAAAGGTATGCAGCGAGTTTTAACTGTGGCTAAAACGTGTCTCGTTTGATTGGATTTATAAATCATTTAGGTCGCTATGGTTGTAATGAATAATCTTGCAGCGCAATTTAATATCACATCCGAAACAATGAGTTTGTAGCACTGTAAAACTGTAAATTTCCTCAGGTTATGCGAGTGGTCTTGGAATTGGCGTCTACTGGATCGGAGCGTACAAAGGCGGAGATGGAACGTGGAGATGGGTGGACGGCTCCAAAGCCGACTTTCCTAATTGGAGAAGGAGGGAACCAGATGGGTGCTGCGGTGCAAATGCGTCGTGTGTGGTAGTAGGTCACCGAGAACCTTTCGGTGGAAAGTGGGACGATTCAGGGTGTAGAAGAATTCCACGTGACCTGAAAGGATACATTTGCAGAGTGTAACATTTTTTTCGAATCCCTGCTCCTTTTTTTCATAGCTTGCAGTCATCTGAGCCGTGATCGATGACGGACAATATTAAGGAATATTTTTAAGTGCTTCGAGGTAGAGCAAGGAGTAAAGAATATACTCCATTTAATCTGTACCGAGTAACAGCAACATGAACCACTGTGGTGTTCGCGCACATGAAGAAGGAGACCACGTCACTTTGAAAGCTTTACAGCGCAGCGGTTTGTGAATTTGATGCTTTTTTTCCGGATTTCCGTCTTTCATCAGCACGGGCTAATATTTTCGAGACTAATCGCACACCTGTTCAAATGAGTACGGACCATCGAAATTGTAAAAAACTGGAGTGCTTTGGGAAAATGGGTCACTTCGAATGCAGTTATGCGTAAAAACAGTTGTTCTTAGAGCACACACAATACAAATATAACAAACAAAGCTCGATCAGTTTGGGGAATTACACCTTTCTCGTCTTCATTTTCGCCGTTCAAAAATGTTTCCAATTGAAGAATTTGCATGTTTCATCTTCCAACACACCGAGAAAAATTTTAAATTTCATCTTTTCTCTCATATCGCTCATGAACCACCGCTTAACCTCTCCTAGGTCGTTCACTGCTACAGATCCAGCACGGAATGCTAATTTAAAGTTCAGCAGTAGCTACTTTTCTACATTGAGAGCGTGAATTTTCCGCTCCAATGAGCGTTTAAACATCGGCAAGCAAAATAATTTTTCCGCCTGAATTTTCGCTCAAGAGCTATCCATAAAACAGAGGCTACTTAATTCTGCTGACGCAAGACATGTGAACTTTGCTCTTCACCGCTCTCATTATATCTAAGCGCTTATGGTTACGAAGCTTCTCAACGTTTTGAATGCGTTTTCTGCAGCAAAAAAGCTTTCAAATGTTTTTAAAGAAGTTTTTCCACTGCTCGATTATCCTCTTCATGCGCTCCAGCGGCTACCTTCCGTCGGGCATAGGTTGAAATCGAACATCGGCAAACGTTTCTATTAACCATAAGCAGAAAAGTGTTCGTTAAGTTCCGACAGTAGAAAAACTTTATAAAATATTACGTGATCAAGCAACAAAGAAATTCGAATCAGGTCTTTAGCCTTACCCGTATTTTTGATATATCGCAGCACACTAGAAAATACAAATTTACTGTGAAGCATATCAATGAAATTAAATTCTTGCCTTTCAAAACGTAAATACCTCAACTCTATTGTCAGAGCATCGGGAGGAACCACTGGTTGATGCTCAAATGTGAACCAAAAATTTTTCCGTGATTGCAGTCGAGTTGATATATAGCGCAGAAAATTCTTGAAAATTTTCCAGCAAATTAACACTGTGTTGTTAAGAATTAAAACAGGAAAATTATATGAAATGCCTGAGCGAGGTAACACTGAATTACCAGTGTGGTCACAAGCACTTTCAACAAAAACGTCAAAAGCAATGGATGGCTACTTCATCAAGCGCCTCTTCCCTAGTTTGTGATCCTTTTCTGTCTTCAGAAAAAAACTGTGGGAAGCAATGAATTAAAAGACATAGAATGAACCGAATGCGTCCTTAATCATGGTCGCAGGGAGAATAAATTTCTTCGAAACGCTTCGCCTGTACTTTCTCTCTTCCTTTTCATCCGCTACATTTGCAATCGCGTTGCAATTCCTGGTTTCAAATGGTCCAGTAAATTTTGCGCTTTTCTCCACGTATATTACAATCCCTTGAAGTGCTTCAAACTATCCCCCTACCTCGTTCATAATCGCCTCAGGAGAAATTAAATGCTAATTCCACATCACTAGCTCCCGCTAATAGGTTCCTTATATACTAATATAGCAGAGAAATTTTTTCCGAAGAAATATATATATATATATATATCGTGAGAAAAAACTGCTGTTTTCCAAATTATTGTGTAGGCGTTGCTTGTATGGTGTTCTTTTTAAAAATTTCAGTCCTCTAACAGACACATGAAAATTCGTTTTCGCATGCAATTAATCATTCAAGACGTTGCCGAGAACCATTTCACTCACGAATTCAGGGTTTTTCTGGTGCTCTAACATCAAAAATTTATTGACAGAAATTTTCGTTTAAATCAATGCTGCACCAACGTGCGGTCTACATACACATGCGAAATCCGTGTTGATTGACGATGATTATGAGGGAATTAGAGCTGATTTTCTAGTCCCGGTGTCAAAAATATTATCTAGAATGCAAAAATATGATCGTTCGTTCTATAAAAAGAAGTGGAAAAAGCAAGCATAGAGAATCACTCTGCATTATGCAACTATCATAGAAATGAACATGTCGAAGACTATGCGTGTATGAAACAGAGCTGACATGATCCGGAAAGACGACGGCAAGAGGGATTGGAAGACAGAAGCATCCGCAATCCTTTTCATCATTGTCGTTGACGCGCAGGTAAATAGGTGGAGAGGGAAGGAAGTGATGCGATAGGTATCTGCAGCGCTGTTTCACATCGTCTCCCACCCTACGCTCTCCACTCCTGAATTTTTCGTGAATTTTTGCAGGTATTTTCAATCGACGTCCTATAAAGGCGTTCTGAATCTGCAAAATGACAAAATGCGGCTTGATTATGCATGTAAATGCGCTGGTTCGTTCACGTTCACTTTTCATGTGGCCTTTTGTGTGGAGCGTAAAAGTGGCTTTCCGTTGCGCGAGCCATCTTTGCTCCATATTCTTGGTTATTATCAAAGTGCAAGCTGCCGCAAACGCTAGAACAAACCCCTCTGCGTGGAAATTTTACCAACAGTTGTTTTGCCCCCCACAACTTTCGCGCAGAAAGCTCTCTTTGAGTCACTTCTTGTCAGCATGACTCAACGCTGTTTAAGCATGTTAAAGAGAATACAAAATCTGCCTGGTGATTTGAAGATCCAGATTGCATTTGCGCAAATAGCTTTTTTTTTTGCGCTATCATGTCAGCAAAACTAAACCTTAGAAAGTGTGTTTGGAGTGCCATAACAGGTCATTACCTCATGCACTCATAGACACAAGCTCTTGGAACAGGAACACCGAAAGTGCTGCAATGGCTGCTATATCAATGGCTCTCACCACTTTCAACTACCTGTTGAATCAGATAAAATTGCACAGCAGAGTGCACCGGAATGTATGTTGGATAACCAAGATCAGTCAATGCTAGCGCAGCTAGCAAAATCACATCAATTGGAGACCTTTCGCCTATAACTTCCCCTTCTTTTTCATCCGTTTCATCATTGTGTTTGTTTTTGTTTTGGACTTTATATGCGTTTTCAATTCACGCTCGCTTTTAGCGCTCCAATCGCCCTTAATGTCAGTTTCGAAACAAAACGAAATCAATAAGCTACATCATCTTACTATGAAATATACGAATTTACTTTTTCAGCATTGATAGAAAGTCAAGAGCGCGTGATACGATTGCAGAGAAATTATACAGGCTAACTGTACTCGTGAACCTGAATACATGGCTATCAGAAACTACTGGCTATTCCAAAGTTATCACTTTACCGGAACTTGTTACTGTAGCAGTCAAAAATCAAAAGTTTCAAAAGGCTCTGAAGCGGCGGAATCGAGGAACATGAAGGTGACCCTGCAACCCCCATACCCAGAACGATTCTAAGTAACTATTCGTTGGAATTTATGCAGCGATATTCAAGTAATACATGAGAACAAACGGAGAGACATTCCCAGTATCAATCCTTTTGAGCAGAAAACATGTGTGGAAAGAAACAAACTTTCCGCTTGCAAATAAAATTTTGACGTGATTATCTGAATGCTTCTACTAGTCTGAATGCTACTAGTATGTAAAATTTCCTTTATCGAATTTTTTGAAGTCAGCAAAACTTTATGACACAGATCAGACGGTAGAGAAGGTAAAGAAGATGCCAATAGCAAGGTAGGACCGATTAGCTTTGAATGATGCGGATTCTAGTTTCCAATACTTAGAAATCTTTGCATTTGTGCATCTTATTATGATGAAATTGAGGTCAGACGATGTGAATGTATAGCACAATAAGTGCTGACTTTTTTTCCTCCACGATAGGCGAAAAAATGCCAACTACTAACATTTTATAAATTATTGTATTTTGGCAAGCTGAGTAACAACTCACTCTGTTACTATATTGGCCTATATGCGATAGCTGTCTTCAAGATCGTTCTGCATTTATTCTCCCACTTCCTTTGCAGAAGAATACAATGAAACATTTCTTCCGGCATTTCGAAATGCCAAATGAATCATGATTATATCAACAATTGTATTCATCATCCATAGAGGAGTGTAAGTGCAAATTAATGCTCAACAAAAATAGAAACGAATATATGCAAATGTCAAAAGTACTCTCAATCGTGTCATCAACATATTGATGAATTTGCAAAAAATTTTCGCAGTTTGAAGAACTGCAAAACTTCCGAAAAGAATTTCAATTTTTTCTTTTGCATTTATTACCGGCAAAGAAGGGAAACGAATATTTGCGGCTTTATTGTTTTCATCTCTTCTAATTACTTCGTAATAAAATTGCAAACGGGCATCTGTTCTGCCTCGTTATAAGCGGCTGATGTCATAAAGTAGGATAGCACAATTTTATTTCTTCCCGTTTTATATACTGTAAGAGGAATAGAATCAGAAGAATCCGCTGAATCTGTTGCGCATTATGCATTAAAAAACTATGCCTCTCGCTCATTGAATCTGGTAGAGGTGTGATGTTGAAGTAAGAAATCTTAGAAGGAAAATCATAGACAACTTCTACAAAAGATTAGGCAGATTGAATAATACTGAAAATCAGGAAAATGTTGGGTTTGAAATATAAACGAGTCAATATCTAATCACCATCTTTAGTGAGCTAAGCCTTATTGCTTAGCGTACGTGGAAATCTGACAAAGACTTCAGGCTAGGTGTTCAGAACGTATCCACAAATTGTGGAACAGCTTTATCTGGAGCACTGGCTACGTGAACTTGGTGATTCGACTGCTCTTACAGTTCCTTTATCCAATCCTTCTTTTCCTTCCAACGAGTGAAGCATCCGCGTTCATCACATAAGCAGGCAGTGGGTTGAACTGAATTGAACTGGCTGATTGGTTGTGATGTAGACCCTATCTGTGGCCGTTTCTGTTTATAGCATGTCACAACAAGATATCAGCTTGAATTTGAACTCCTATTCAAAGCCGCGGACTCTATGCTCCACGGTCATGGATTGATGAGCAGGAAAATGATTACCTCCACATGCGAAGCTTCAAATTGTTTCCACTTTACTGCTAAGAAGAACATATCAATGTCAGAAGTGTCGCTTGAAAACTTTTATAGGTGAGGGCGTATGATTTGAAAGGACAACAGGTACTTCATTTTTACGGCTATCACTGGGAACTTCTAAAAAAATGTTCACATCGACCGACTAGGTGCCTATTTAGGTTCAAGTAAAAGTGACGCCATCCGGTGCTCGAGCGGAAGAATGTGGGTTCTGTCGAAGAACCTGCTAACAATGAATGACCTGTGTTTCCTCAAGGTTATAGACGCGGGTTGCGTTGAATGGAGCGAAAATTATTTAAAAAGCATATATTTACTTTTCACTCTGACATCCGCACATACAGGAAATTGTAAGAGCAGAGTGGGCCACTCCTAAACTGCATACTATTGAACGATTTGAACATCCAGCTCACTCTTTTCGTGCACGCCTGAGTTATTGAAGGTGTTTATATTATGCAGTGCATGGTGAGCGGCTGATCGTTTTTTCGATCATGAGTTCTTGTCAACTCTGCAAGGAAATCGTGATAGGCTGCACGCTGAATGCATATGAGGATTTGAAATACAAAAATCTGCATGAATACTGCAGCAGCTCATGAATCGAATGCACAAATTTAATGAAATTTTGTAAAGATGAAAAGAGGAATTATTTCTATTTTTGCCGTCACTAACAGTGGTAAATAATGAGTGGGATTTCTGTGCTAACTGTGTGGTATGGCAGTTCTGTTATATTTGGAATCGTGGTACTTTGATGAGAGAAATAATGTAGATGAATCATACCATGAGAATTGCTAAGAAGATTGAAAGACCCTAAGATAAGGAAACAAGTAAGAGTTGCCATCAGTAAACGACTACAATCAACTCGGAGGAGAATATCGGGAACTTTTCGATTTTAACACCAATATCAGTTATTATATCACCGAGGTGAGTTTTGACAGCATTGACACCTTGCAGAACACTTTACTTTGCATTACATTATTTGCGGAATTGTTCGATTTTCGCAGAATGTACAATCCGATTCCTTTCCTTTTTATTCATATCAAATGCCTTTGCAATAATCTACTCTGCGCTTTCTCAATGCTTCAAATCGTCACGCTTTCTCCGATCCACAAATAAAAAGTGCATTTTCGCACCTGATCGTTGCAAATATTCTCCTATCTTTATTTTCGGATTAAGAAGGACTTTTTAGTGCGCCCTTTTCGATCAAACGGTTTATATGCTCAGTGACCGATGTGTAGAAGCCAGTAATGCATGCAGCTTCCGTCGAGCATTCTCTCCAAGTTGAGCTTGCGACCCCACCTCACTTGTCTAAGTCGACTGCGAGTTCGGCGCATCTATTTCTTCATTCTTGGCTTCTGAGAGATTCCTTTCAACCAAAAAGAATTTTTCGAAAGCTCCACTTGCAGTCCTCTAGACACCACAGGAAGATCGAGTCCGGGTTACTTGCTTGCGGCCATAGACTATAGCCATGTTCATCAATATGAGCAATTAAGCGGCAACGCAATACCCGATCTCCTATCAAGGAGTTCCCTGTAGAGTTTGACAAAGCATGCCTAAGGGGTCAGCGATGGCCGAATAAACACCAATTTACAGCTACCATATAAGCAGAGAAGTTTAAAGCAAATTTCTTCTCCAGTAATGAGATCAGCTAAGAATGGCTCTAATAAGACGCATATTGCTCTCTTTTTGAGGTCCGACATGAAACATTCCTGCGGATGTAGTGTTGAGAACCAAAAATCAAGAATTTCAAATGAAGCTTGCCAAGTAAAGCGATTTGCGAAGAAAAATGGCGTAACCGTTCAGATGCTTGAGAGCGTAGTTAGACGTTGTTGGTCAGAACGTCTAGCACTTATCATCCTCAGCAGGCGGCCCTAGGGTCTGATGTTTTGTCATGTCCGCTAACATTTTGTCGCTCATCGTGCTGGCCATCGAACCGTCCACTATCTTATATCTAAAACCAGTTTGATAAAACCGTAATCGAAATAATGCGCTTGATCGAAATTGATAGACTTCATGGAAATGTTTTGCATACCGAAAAGCATTCACAACAGTCGCTGTATACAGTCGTGTTCAGCGAAAACTTACTAGATTTTGCGGTGGCTTGACAACCAATGAGGTGGTCGTTTTCATTTCTGCTCATTTCTTGCTAATAATATGCTGCTTTACAAATTTTGGTTGCAAAGACACTTTTATTAGGACAATTGTATCCTCGCTCATACACATGTCTCTGCCTACGTCTGTCTGTGCAGCAGGCTCACTTCGGGGGCCATTTAAGCTGAACCTAAGAGGTATCTTAGATAAGGTATTGCCCCATCTTAATGTGACATCCTTATTCTATCTCACAATGATTCACGTACTTGTCGGAGAGCTAGAAATATTTAAAGCTGTGAAGTTTGCATATATTTTTTATCCTAAAATTCTCGTTTATGTCGGTTCATTTATGCAAACCTGAACGA